>CM046852.1:15419695-15642591 GCA_025618425.1 Heliocidaris tuberculata
CAATATCATCAGGCCATAGAATACTAGTTGCTCTGCAAAGCTTCACGATCACCTGTACATGTATTTGCGCAGTATATTGATTGTAGCTGCACACTTACACCCTTGGACTTGCACAGCCTATTCGACGTTGTGTTGTGAAAAAAAAAATGACAGAGGAAGAGGGGCAGATTAGCATGAATTCATTGTCATATTGGCAGTGTGCGGCAGTGGCGTAGCTAGGATTTTTTACAAGGGGGGCAAATTCTGCTTGAAGGGAGACCCGGATTTTTTTCTTCTCGCCAGCGCTCCAAAACTCGCTCGGGGGGGGGGGGGGAGTTATCAGATGATTTCCTCCATAATTCTCTGACAAGCAACAAAAAAAAACCAAAATACAAAAAAAATCTCCCCCCAAAAAAATCGAGGAAAAGTTGTCAGGGGGGCACTTTGCCCCCCCCTGCCCCCCCCCCCCCTCAGCTACGCTAGTGGTGTGCGGGAATATAGTGTGCAAAGGAAGCAGTACAAGCACTGCGCAAGCAAGCAGAATCGAGCTCGACTCTACAGTGCGTCCCAGAAAAAAAAAACAGTTGGAAAAAGTCCACCCAAATAAATATTTCAAACTGTTCTAAGGAAATTTTTTTGTTGTTATTCCGACTCTAAGCTATCAACAGGAATGCAAATTTATGGAAAATGTTCTGAAATATTGATTTGGGGAGACTTTTTCCAACTGTTAACTTTTTTTTTTTGGGGGGGGCGCACTGTATAGTTCAGGTTTATGTATTCGCGGTTTGTTTACTGAACTGGAATGAGTCCGTGTGTTCAGCTCCCCAGGAGAGAGAAGGGGAGAGAGAGACTCGGGGGGGGGGGGGGAGAGAATGAGAGAGAAAGAGAGACAAACAGAGAGAGAGAGAGAGAGAGAGAGGAGGCGGGGGCGGGGCTAGAGGCAAGCACAGTGGGGGGGGGGGGGGAGGGACTGGGAGTAGAGGATGATGTAAGAATAAGAGAGGAGCAGCTGGATATAATTATACTATAGTTATATGGGTTGAGAGCGGAGGGCCGGTGGGGAACATAATGGTATAAAGGGGTGTCAATGCAATGTAATATAGGCCTACTATGAATACAGAGTAACGTGCTGTACTTCAACTTTATTGGCTTTTTTCTAATTCTGACAAGAAATGTCCTCGATCTCTTAATTCACGAGACTTTAGGCTACTAGCTAGTAGTATCTCTCTCCCACGGCCGTTCTGCTGCCTTATCTACCCATCTTTCTCTCTATCTATCTCTCTCCATCAGGCGCGTAGCCAGGTGGGCGATGGGGCGGTCGCCCCCCCCCAAAAAAAAAAACAAAAAAAAAACTGAATGTTATCTGTGAATAATTCCTGATTCGTGATTGCAGGTGTATTCGTGATACTCGTGATTCTATAGTATTTTAAAAAAATTATACAAATATGAACGGGCTTTTGTAAATGAAAATGTTGCCAGACTCGCATTGTGCTTCCGCTAGAGGACTCTATATAATTTTCGGTCCTAAAATTGGAGCGGTTCGATTATGCTACGCTATGTCTCAATTTATTGCTAAATACCCCCTCACAAAAAAATGACGTTCTGGATACACTTATTGGATTAATTCGTGAAGTTAATTTCGAAACCATCTACTGCAGCACATCCATATTCTGTGTGACGGGTGGACACATTGTTAAACCGGAAAGACTATCATTTGTGATACAATGAAATGGGTATATTGACCCTCCATCCGCTGCCATGGAAATTAATCCTACATAGCGATTCATATAACAGAAACTTAATGGCAGGGTATAGCACTCTGTTTAATTGGCCTATTCATTATACAGTGACGTTGCAATTATTTCCTGTGCTAGCTAAATCTTACATTTTATACTGCAAAATAGCATATATTTATTGGCTAATGGTCAAACCTGTAGCTCTCATATATTACTGTAAGCATTATACATTATATATATGTGTGTGTGTGTGTGTGTGTGTGTGTGTACGTGTCGGGGTGTGTCGTAGTCGAGTGGAAATGAGAGGATCGGGGGTTCAATCCCAGAAACGCCAAAATACCCTTGAGCAAGTCATTTTATCTACATTGCTCTTTTATATCGTTCATTAAATAAATGATGCTTGGCTTATTAATACGTGTGTGAGTGTGTTTCTTTCTTTTTTAAAGTGTATGTAGGCCCATGCGTGTGTTTTTGTAGGATATACATAATATGATGTGGTGTAACACAAAATGATGATGAAAGAGATTCTCTACAAAGAATAGCGAGCAGTAAAAAATGGAATTCGAGCTAATAATTGCAGTGAATAAGATGATATAATTTGATGAAATAAAATATGCACAAATGTATACAAGATCCATCTTCATTCTTACACTTAACATCTCATCTTGCGAAGTAATGATTCTTTAAAAGTAAGTACATGCAGCTTTTACATTTTACAATCATCCATGGCTTTATAAATACATTTCAATGAAATTTTACACTAATAGTCTTACGTATACATCACTTACGTCGGTATTGAAGAATAATGTGCATTAAGTACTTATGTTGTGAACAAGTGAATAAAACATACATTATGTACATGTATATAATTATATTTTAAAGGGAAATCCAACGTTAATAGCAAGTTGCTCTGAAAGAACGAGGAAAAATCAGAGAAGAAGATTGGTGAAAGTTTGAACGAAATCGGACAAGCAATAAGAAAGTTATGAATTTTCAAAAGTTGTAATCACTATACATATAATGGGAATTTCAAATTGGCCGAATAGGTTATGTCAATGTAGTTGCGGACAACTCCCTCATTTGCTCCAGCACACAAAAAAACTAAAATGCCATTCTGTTCACAATGTATTACTCAGTAGGATCTTTTTCTTTCATGAGGACCTATAACAATATGCTATCTCCAATATAATTATTTTGAGTACTGCCCTGAGGGTAAAGGCTCTTCGGATAAAACCGCAAATTATTGATAATTCTTCATAGAGATTTCATTTTTTAAACATCCATAATTTTCTTATTCCTTGTACGAATTCTTTCAAACTTTCACCATTCTGTTTTTCTTATTTTTCTGCTTTCGCACAAATCATCTTATTACCAAGGTTAGATTGCCCTTTAATGTCTTATATATAATTACCTTAAAATTCTCTATTCTTCAAAGATGGATGCATTACCAATCTTAAAGCAGAATGAAACCCTGGGGAAAAATCAATTTTAATGAAAAGAGAGGATAGAGAGAAGTAATTTTTTTTTTAAAGTTCCATCAAAATCGGTTAAGAAATGAGAAAGTTATGAAAGTTTGAAAAGTCTCAATTTACTTTCTGTGGCGATCCGTAAATTGGCAATGTTGCTTCAAAGTGACAGGTTTAGTAGGACAACTCTCCATATGTTTTGTACACAAAATTTCATATTTTCTCCATTATGTCTAAAGATGCTGCTTGTCTTTTTGTGAACTCAACATATGTTGTGTCAAATACATTTTCCCATGATATATCTTGAGCTAAGAAGGAGACAAGCTGCACCTTGAGAGATAATGGGAAAAATATGAAATTTTGTGTACAAAACATATGGAGAGTTGTCCTACTTAACCTGTCACTTTGAAGCAACATTGCCAATTTGAGGATCGCCACAGAAAGTAAATTGAGACTTTTCAAACTTTCAAACTTTCTCATTTCTCAACCGATTCTGATGGAACTTTTTAAAAATTGCTTCTCCATATCCTCTCTTTTCATTAAAATTGATTTTCCCCAGGGTTTCATACTCCTTTAATGTTGTAATAATAAGATATTTGGTATTTGAAATAACAGTAGAGATTCTCAACGAAAATCGTCCGTGGTATCTTGATGTAACAAAATATGTTGCAAATATGTTATAATTGATAATAAACAGCAACTCGGTATAAAAGTATTTATGTCCTTAATGATAAAAAAGGCACAATACTCCCTACTTTCGTAAAGGTGTATAAGGCCAAAACAGCAATGATGTTGTGGAAGAAACCTGACAGCTGATATCAAACATTTTAAGACGTTAAAACTAGAACTTTTCATGGTTATGTTATCTTTAAATAGTCATGTTTTGATCAATCATAATACTTATATGCAAACATTTCATATTAATGACCAAAGCCAGTTTTAATTTCCAGCCCATAGCTCAGGGCCCTGTTTCATACAACTTGTCATCAATGACAAGTTGCAATAACTGTTATAAGCTACTGAAATCCTTGCATCTGATTGGCTGAGAGCAAATGTGTCGGTAAAAATCAGCCTAGGAAATATATATTTTTTTTTTTAGGGGCTACTTTTTTTTTTCCTTGGGGCTACTTTTGAATTTTATGGGGCTATTTCTTATATTATCGGGGCTACCATTTTAATGGAAAGTGCAGATTGGTTGTCACTTTGGGTGTTTTGTGATATTGCGATTGCTGTTACATTGGTACAACTAAAAATCACCGACAAGACACTTGATGAAACGCCCCCAGGCCTTCCAAAGTTAAATGGTCGATAATAAAGCAAAAGACGGGAACCGTCATCAAATAGTTTCCTCCGATTATGTTAATGCACATCAAAAACAGACAAGTTTTAAATTATTGTTTTAAAAAAATCAATAGGCTATTAAAATGTAATTTGTATAGATGTATTTCAGTCTTTCTGTACATAAGCCTCAACAAGTGAAATAGATTAATCAATATTTATACAGACAAAATATATACATATTCCTAGGCAGGGGCGGCGCCAGGGTATTTTGATAGGAGGGGCAAGACGACCTAAAGATGACGTCATATTTTTTCTCCATTAAATAACAGGGGTAATATAGAGTTATATGTTTAAGACCTCTCTTTTTAATACTCCGCTTTCTTCTTTCTTCACTTTTCTTCCCTTTTCTTCCTCCTTTTCTTCTTTTTTCTTTTTTTTTTCTTTTTTCACTACTTGAAAAATCATAGGGGGGCGGTCGCCCCCTCTGCCCCCCCTGTAGCGCCGCCCCTGTTCCTAGGATTCTCCCATATTTTTTGCAGCACCAATAATAAAGTTTAACCAGTTATATTCATATGAAAGAAAACACTGATCCCTAGAGAGTAACATTGCTATATACACCAATTTAAGCAGTTACTGAATTTCATTTGAATAATAATTGCAAATAGGCCTATTTTAATGATAATGATAATAATTATATTGACATTAATAGTAACAAGAAGAAGAAGGAAAAGAAGAAGAAAAAAAAAAAGAAGAAGAAGAAGAAGAAGAAGAAGAAGAAGAAGAAGAAGAAGAAGAAGAAGAAGAAGAAGAAGAAGAAAAGAAGAAGAAGAAGAAGAAGAAGAAGAAGAAGAAGAAGAAGAAGAAGAAGAAGAAGAAGAAGAAGAAGAAGAAGAAGAAGAAGAAGAAGAAGAAGAAGAAGAAGAAGAAGAAGAAGAAGAAGAAGAAGGATTATGATAACAATAGCAATAACATTGGCTTCTCGTATAGCGCTCATACCACTCACGGTGCTCGAAGCGCACCAAAATTACCCCGGCTTTTCCTTAGGGTATCATGATCTTCGTATCTATGGATCCAGTGTTTAAACCACTTAACTATACGGCACATGTACTCTATCAATCATAAAGAGGTACTCAGCTGCTGAATGGAACGGTATTTGTTTTCACAAATAACATGCACTGTGCTAGGTACTCTACTGATAACATCTCCAAAAAAAATGCAAGGTCTTTAAATATTTTCATTTATGAAACGTCCTTTTTGTTAACCCCTGATAACATTTTACACTATAAAATGCTAGGGTATCGGGTGGATGCTAAATACCGTAAGATGTTGGCTAAAGAAGTTTTTAGCAATAACAGTCGACCACTGAGGATTATCTTAAGAGCTTGTTGAAGATTCATTGAATTATCCCGTAAGAAGAAACTTTGACAATTCTTGCAGGCAAGATTCGAAATGTGAAAGATCTCAAGTCAGTGAGTGGAACATTACAGGGCTTCAGACCTCTGATGAGGGCGACTTTACGGAGCCAATCACATCGGTTCACTACCAGATGTTGGTTTGGTTGGTTGATCCGACGATTCTGGTTTGGTTGTGTTTGGTACGACTAAGAAGACAAGGAGAATGCAAGGAAACAGAGGGAGAGGGAGAGAGAGTGATCAAGATTATAATAAATGATGATGATGATGATGATAATGACGATGACGATGATGATGATGATGATGATAATGATAATGATGATGACGATGATGATGATGATGATGATGCTGCTGCTGTTGCTGATAATGATGATGATAATGATGATGATGACGATGATGATGATGACGACGATGATGATGATAATGATGATGATGATGATAATGATGATGACGATAATGATGATGATGATAATGATGATGATAATGATGATGATGATGATAATGATGACGATGATGATGACGATGATGATGATTGTGAAGAAAAAGATAATGGTTGCGATGATCATCATGGTGGTGGTGGTGGTGGTGGTGATAGCGATGACAATGCTGCTGCTGATAATGATGATCGTGATGGTGATGTGCAAGAGGACGTTGATGATAATGATGATGGTGGTGATGGTGATGAAGATGACGACACTGATGATGATGGTGATGATGATGATGATGATGATGGTGATGTTGATAATTATGTCGGTAATGATGATGATGATAGTGATGATTTATTTCTTTCTTTTTTACTATCACATTGTAATCAACAATTTGGACTTGGCTTTCAAAAGGTAATTATGAGGATTTACTTGATCTTATGGCCCTATATGGACGGATAATGTTAGTAAAAACAGGTACAATGTTACTGTACTGCCAATTAATCGAAAGAGCGCCATCTGGTGGAAAAGGCAGGGACTTCCGAAAAATGTAGACAAGGTATGGGAAAATACCAGTTTTTTAACCTTTTTTTCAACCCTTTTCAGCCTTATCTTTAGACAACTGAACACCCTTTCAGGACATTGGATTGCATCTTTGTAAACACTATAGGATGTGAGGAACATTGGGACAGATTCAGGATATTTGATGCACAGTTGATGGCATGTAAGGACAAGTGATTTGGAAAGTTGATTATAAAGAGCGTTGAAACTAAATCCATCGCCTATGATCCCATATGTGTGTGGTTGAGTAGGGTTCCAGAAGTCCACCGGAGCTTGTATTAGACGGTCAAGTTGAATGTTGGAATGATAGAATGATTAATACGAGCATGAGAAAGATAAAGGACAGATGAATAGCAAGTAGAAGAGAGGACAAAGTGATACTAGCAGGAAATGAGATATAATTAAAGAAAGGCCAGACATGCGAGGAGAGGGAGAGAGGAAGAGAACTAGGTGACAGGTCCATGAATAAATTATGAAGACTGCCCTCTATGGCCGAATTGAATTCTAGAAGACCAGCACTCATATAAATGTTCTTTGAAGAGTGATGTTTGCATGGTGGAATAGATAACGTTGATGAGGTTTACGGTTCACCACGTGTGAATTATATCCTGAAACAGCTGTCCTGATGACTGACAGTCAAGCCGTCTGGAACGTCCAGCACCTTCTCCTCCTTTCATTTGGTTTGCTAGTCCTATTCAGGACTTCACCTTTAAAAGAAAGATACTCTCTACTCCTATTCTCTCTCGCTCTTTTCTATCTCCTCTGCTCTCCTTGCTACACTATCCTTCTCCAACCAACAGTCCTTTTTAGGACTTACACACATGGTGAACCGTAGGGCTCATCGACGTTATGCACAATTATTGTTTGAAAATGTGAAAATTTGCATTCCAAACTTTAAACAGATGTTACATGGAATATACAAGTGCAAAAAGAATGCATAAAAAAAGTGATGATATTTACCTTGTAGTCCAAGGGAGCCATCCTCTAGGTTCAATTTAGCAGTATCTTCAGCCTACAAACAAGATTTTTAAGGTCAAAGATGGGTGTTCTTATCTCGCTTCATATATATATATATATATATATATATATATATGCAGAAGATACGTACCCCTATCATGCATACACAGTGCCGACATCTAGAGTAATTCTCAGTGCTCGTCAATGTTATGGATTTGGCTAAAAAGATAATGTACTTTTTTTTCATCAATTTGGTCCAAGACCAAATCAGCAAAGATTTTTCTTCAATTAACTTTAAAACATTGTAAGAGAGTAAATAGATATATAGGCATGTAATTTCAGGAATTTGAATATAACTATAGTAGGGTAAACCTGTCATAAGTAAACGTAAGTAGTCATAACCGTTAAATGAACACTGAAAAGGAGCAAGGAGTGGAAGTTTTCAAAATGGTATATTGAACACTTTTGACGCGCTGCGTCCCGTCTTATAAATTGATTCAAATCCATCACAACTTATCAATCACAACTCTGTACTAATGAGATAAGAGTTTGTAAGCTTGAGATTAATTTGAGTATTTGCGATGAAATGCGGATCAACCGCAATTCTTTATCAACTTTGTAAGACGGCAATAGGTGCAATCTTAATAGAGTTGGTTAAAACGATAGTAAGACAACGCTTTGAAAACACTCTCATTCCTCGGCCCTCTGAAATGTAGATTAGATTGTTGTAGGTAATAATTTACCGATACCTCATTATGTTGGCCACAACACATGCAACAGTCTGGGGCATCACTGTAGCACTCCTTGAAACAAGTGGCGCAACAAGAACAGTTGAAGCAGCTCCCGAACAAAACCCCCAGAATGGAAGCAATGAATGCCATGAGGGACATGAGATTGATCAGGACGTCGATTACCATCCTGCCAGTCTGCGAACATTTTAATAAGAGAGCTTACATAAACGGTGTGGTTGAAAATTGCGCTTCTGATATATATTGTCACCAGATTCGTCAGGTGGATTTTTGCTATCATTATCGAATGATGATTTAATTCCTCATTAGCAATAATATCAGTGTTATTACAATACAAGTGAATATAATCATACACTGCAAAATACAGAATACAAATGCATAGTAAATATAAAATTTACAACCTTAAACAACTTTAAATTACATAATATCAATTTCTGAACGGTATACCAAAGGGAACCGTATAGATCTGCTTTACACTGGCTCCATGAAAATACCACATCGAATTTTACCTTATAATAAGTATTGTATTCTTTTTATTGCTTTAAAACTATCTCGCTTTCAAACTTGGAGGAAAGAATAGTTAGTTAACGAGTTAACTTATCAAAATTGTGTCTGCCTTAATCCTTTAAGAATCAGAGGGATGGATATGAAAAGATCTTGAAACCGGCAAATAACGATTTAAAGTTGATGTTATGTCATATATATATATATATATATATATTTATCTTTATATTGGGGTGCTAAATATTTACAAGGGATTTACGGCAGTCGAACTCCAGATGATCGAGGGGATTGCAGTATGTGTAGTGTACATAACCCAGTGTCTTCTCGTGTTTTATGATCCAACAATACAAGACGAAGAGACCCAAGGAGATAACAGCACACATCACTGACAGACCTATATATGCTGCTGTCTAATAAGGCAAAAACGAGAGAAAACAAACAAATTCAGAGATACTGGATGGAGAAAAAGAAAGTGTCAAGAGGAAGCATGTCAACAAAAGGGTAAGCAGGACACAGAAGGTGGCATTGACGGGGCAATGGCATCATGGGGGCACCAATCTTACCAGGTGGATGACACGCAAAGTAACAAAGTCATTGATAACGGGGGTGGGAAGGATCAAAGGGTCCTACATCATCTTCTTTTCACGTTCCCTTATTTATGTATACATGTATATTTTTTCGCATTTCTGTTTCATTTCACCGTGAGAAAATTTTCAAATACAAGGATATATCATCATGACGGAAGGATTTTCCAAATGAAAACAAAACAAAGCAAAAATAAATATATATAAAAGTAAGACGAAAGAAAATCTTACCAGATGATGCTTCTTCTGTTTTGCTGCACATATACCTACTTTTCCAGGAACAATGAAAAACTGTGAAAGGAAATGATAACGAAAATTTTCAGCTAAGTGATAATTATCATGATAGTTATCATCATCATGATTTAAATTATCATAACATCACATATTTCCATTAAATCCATCCGGAGTTGGACTCACCAAAAGGCCACACCAAACAGGTGCAGCATAAAAGGACCACATAGCCCTGGTGAGAGCGGCAGCGATTCCCAGGATAACCAGAGCGCTGCCGCTGGTGAGCTGAAGAATGGCTGTTATCTGCAATTACACACGAGACATTGGAGTGATTATTTCAGCGAAACGGGAGCATAATGTTTTTATATAGGTATGTAGGAGTATCGTTAGAACAGGGGACATCCCCACAAAATTTTCTGTTGGCAAATTTGGCAAATTGAAAAAAGTCGGTGAATTTTTTTGACTTGTTGTCACCAAAAAGAATAACAACTGTCGGCAATTTTAACCCCCCCAAAATGACCATCCGTTTCCCCTTTTTTCTTCTGCTTGTTGGGAATTTTTGCACTAACAAAACAAAAAATTTGGTCCCTCGGACTCCCTCCCCCTTCCATTCCAAAATGAAATTCATATTTGCTATTAGGGGGATTTGCCCGACTTCCCTCCTTCCGGACAACACTACCAGGGGCGGCGCTACAGGGGGGGCAGAGGGGGCGACCGCCCCCCTATGATTTTTCAAGTAGTGAAAAAAAAAAAAAGAAGAAAAAAGAAGAAAAGGAGGAAGAAAAGGGAAGAAAGAAGAAAGAGGAGTATTAAAAGTAGAGGTCTTAAACATATAACTCTATATTACCCCTGTTATTTAATGGAGAAAAAATATGACGTCATCTTTAGGTCGTCTTGCCCCTCCTATCAAAATACCCTGGCGCCGCCCCTGAACACTACATTTATTCAAAACTAGATCATATTATAGGCGCCCCTGGTTTATTTCAGAAGACGACTTATATGATCTCTAATTTTTTTATAATACAGAAAAAACCGCCACAAAAGTGAGCCATCCTTCCATCTGACATTATGGTAATATTATCAATGTATGACATAAATATAATTTGGTGTATTAGAGATTACTCTCACCTTGAATTGATGTAAGTATCTCAGCTGTCCTTTGGGCGTTCCTGGGATGGCATGGTAGGATTGTGGGGTTGCCGTCATGGTGATATCTTTCCCTATCGGTGGATTAATTTAGGCAGGCTGGGTATACGAGGAAAGAAATATTATTGATGGTGCGTTAATTAGTGAAGATAGTCCATTTAAAAAAGAAAAGTGAATTAGGTACCCAGTCTGACAGAACTATCAAAATTATCTATTGCAGCTGGGCTATACAATTAAATTCCGCTTATATAGTACCACTACTCATCCTGACGATGATGATGATGGTTGTTAGGATCATTAGTACATGACTCCTTTGGCTTTCCATACACCTCTGTAATGTTATGATCTATAGTGACCTGTGAGGTCACACATGGAATGCAGCAACATAAAGGCAGCAGCCATATATACCCAATTGCAACATGGTGTCAGAGTGGGATGTTGAGCTCTAAACAGGGATTTTCAAGCATATGTGTATTTTTACAATACTGGAGAGATTTTGGCTTAGAAAATTGAAATGGTGATATTTCCATTGTCTCTTTAAGTAGCTTGCTAATTTTTTCAGGAAATCTAACTTACACATACTGGAGATAGTAAAGATAACATCAGGTCATAAATGAAACAGGTTTCCAGATTTTGCAATTTTTTTTTCTCTCAAAATACCCCATTTGAGGACACCAAAATGTGACATGCTCTAAGTGCATAGAATGAATGAGTAATTTTTGTACATATTTTAAACAATACTCAACATTTTTTCAATTCTTTTTCCTTGCAAAGGTCCACATTAAACATTAGATACAAACACAATTATTGAAAATGGCATCAAATGCCAAAAATAACCAGTTTTTAAAACATAAACGTTTGTTACTCTTGGTGTCCACCCTATATTAGAGTAACAAATGTTACACCACAGTGGTAAATGAGAACCAAAGAAATACCCAGGGTGAATGAAACTTTTCCAGTTTGAAGAACTCTATAAATAATAAAAGTATAACAAGAATGCAACTTAAATATTACGAATCTGTAAAAGCTGCTGCCTGCTAATTCATTCAATATTTTTGGTGTCCACGCCATCACACGCATTTATATGGATTTTGTAGTAGCCATAGTTACATCAGTATATGTAGTTGCATTCTGCTAAACGTTGTGTATTGGTAATAACCTAGCTAAGCTAAGTCCAAAACATGAAAAAAGAAATGAAAAAAGATAGGTATGAAGATACAGCAGCTAATTTAATGTTTGGTGTCCACCCTTAGACCTCCAAGTAACACGCATTACGCGAATTTGATAGATAACAGAAATATTGCTCATGTATACACATAAACCATATTTTCAAGAAGCTTATACCTATGTGTGATTAAATATACACAAAAAAGGCATTTAGCTCACCTTGCCTCAAGAAAAAAACCGATATCTAAAATTTCATGTAACGTTCATACTGTGGACACCACACACCATGCATACAAATATCCATAGGAATGCATGCTTAACAAGGAGTGAAGTTCAAACTTTACAGACTATCTCCGACTTTTGAGTTAAGCACAAGTAATGCACTTAACAAGGACATATGGTTGATTTTGCATTTAAATGTGTGAAAATGTTTTTATATTGGAATTAATTTTTATGTATAATGTCACACTTTTAGTACCCAGTATTGTAAAACTACACATATGTACGATAGCCAATGTTTGGAAACAAGTGTTCAGGAGATTTACTGATAATTTGGAAGTCTTACTGAATTGAAAATTTGGCAGAAGTGACCTGCTAAGGCCTGGCCACGCTCCCGCGGACGAGTGGGTTTAACGTAGTAAGAAGCCACAGAAGCCTTTTTTACCCAAGAGTGCTGCATAGCACGGGAGCCGGGTCGGATACTTCAGCCAATGATCGGAGGACAAGGAGTTTATCGGTAAGTCATGGCCTCTGCTTTAAATTTTCCAGTACCATCCCAAATGGAAATGAAAGGGGATTTGAAAGGAAATTGGAAATTTTTCCAGTCCCAGTGGGAGAATTATGAAGTACCAACTGAGCTAGACAAAAAACCAGACAAGACAAGGGTGGCAACTCTTCTGTCACTCGTGGGAAAAGAGTGCTACAAATTATTCACCACTCTCCAACTCTCTCAAGCGCAGAAAGAATCAAGTTCATCCATTCTCGCGGCATTTAAAACACATTTTGACCCCAAAACGAATGTGATATATGAACGCTATCAATTCAACACAAGAGAACAAGAAGAGAGAGAGTCCATAGACCAGTATGTGACCATTCTGAGAAGCCTATCAGAATCATGTGAATTTGGAACGCTCAGAGATGATTTGATAAGGGACAGAATTGTCCTAGGCACTAAAGACCCTACTGTGAGAGCCCGACTCCTCAGGGAAGATCAGCTAACACTACAAAAAGCTATTGACATGTGCCGCAGTGCCTAAGTTACCAAACAACAGCTAAAGAAGATAGAGAGCTCGGCATCAACTACAGGCACTCAGGAAGTACATGTCATGAACAGGGCTCGAAAGTTTAAAGGAAAAAGGCATGAGAAAAGTGCACAGCCACAGAGAAAGAAGCAAGCAGACTGCAAATACTTTGGGGGCACCACAAAAAGGACAAAAATGCCTGCCCGGCCTGGGGAAAAAAGTGCACCCACTGTGGAAAAAACAACCACTTCGCAAAAAAGTGTCTAGCCAAGGACAGGAAGCCAGTAAAAGCAGTGGAGGCACAAGAGATTGATGATGACACAGATGAGTCAGTGTACCGTGTAGAGGAGGTCGGGAGAATATCAGCAAACGGAAAGAAATGGACGGCTGGTATCAACTTCCAGGCTGGCAACTCCAGTTTCAAAGAGTTATCTTGCCTTATAGACACTGGGGCACATGCAACGTGATGAGCTTCACAGATGTATGTGATGTCATGCAGGATGGAGACCCACAGCTCGAGCGGAGCAATGTCAGACTGAAACCTTTTGGAGGCAAGCTGATTACACCAAAAGGCAAGAAAGACTTCGTTCTATGCTGTAATGGCTCCTTACACAAGCTAACGTTCCAAATTGTCGATGCTAAGCAAAAGCCACTCCTGTCCGCAGATAGCGAAAATCTCGGATTGGTTACACGGAACATACCTGAGAGCATCAACAAGGCAGATGTCTCTGCAGAACCTCTCACCAAGGATCGATTACTTGAAGAAATCCAGATGTCTTCACCGGACTGGGTTGCCTACCTGGTGAATATCACCTGGAAATAGACGTAACAGTCAAACCAGTCCAACACCTCCCGCGAAGGGTGCCAGCAGCTTTGAAGTCCAGTTTAAGACAAAAGATTGGAGAGTTGACAGATAAAGGAGTCATAAAGAAAGAGACATCACCAACTCCATGGATAAGCAGCATGGTAGCTGTGAAGAAGCCTGGGAAACTGAGAGTGTGCATCGACCCCAAAGATCTAAACAAGGCACTGAAAAGATCACATTATCCAATGCCAACTATAGAGGAAATCCTGTCTCAGCTCACAAAGGCCAAAGTGTTCACTATCCTTGACGTAAAGGATGGGTACTGGCAGGTCAAGCTGGATGAGAGCAGTAGTATGCTAACAACGTTTTGGACACCTTTTGGACGCTATCGTTGGCTTCGCATGCCATTTGGGATAGCCACTGCTCCGGAAGAATACCAGCAAAGACAGCATGAGATTGTTGAAGATCTACCAGGAGTAGAAGCAATTGTAGATGATCTTCTAGTGTGGAGAAACCATGGAAGAAGCTATCGTTGACCATGACCGCAATCTGAGGAGATTGCTGGAGAGAGACAGGCAACGAAATCTCAAGTTGAACAAGGCCAAAATGCAACTGAGAAAAACTGAGGTGAAGTAAATAGGACATGTACTCACAGATCAGGGACTACGACCCGATCCAGAGAAGATCCGAGCAGTAGCGGAACTGGACCGCCCAAGAGATGTCAAAGCAGTTCAGCGGTTCGTAGGGTTTGTGAACTACCTGGCGAAGTTCTTACCGAACCTATCAACAGAATGCGAACCACTCAGAAAGTTGACAGTCAAGGACGTTAAATGGTTCTGGGGCACTGACCAGGAGACAGCCTACAACAGAATCAAGAAGTTGGTGACGACCACACCAGTTCAACGCTACTTTGATGTCAATGAAGAGGTGACGATTCAAAGCGACGCAAGTGAAACAGGACTGGGAGCCACTTTGATGCAAGGTTCTCAACCAGTGGCCTTCGTATCAAGAGCACTAACAGACACAGAGACGAGGTATTGAAAAGGAGTGTTTAGCGATAGTCTTCGCATGTGAACATTTCAACCAGTACCTGTTCGGAAAAGACCGGATTACAGTTGAATGAGACCACAAACCTCTACAGAGCATATTTCTCAAACCATTGCTAGCAGCACCAAAACGACTCCAACGGATGCTGCTAAGACTACAGAAGTACAACCTAGAGGTACAATACAAACAAGGCAAACTCATGTACATAGCAGACATGCTCTCCAGATCAGCACTGCCACTGAAGAAAATTGAAGATGCCTCTACATACGAGATCTTCACAGTGAAGCAACACAGGAAGATGATCCAAGAGATCGAAGAAATCAATCCGGCAGCGATGCTGAGACTGACTGACAATCGTCTCCAGAAGATAAAGGAAATGACTCTGAAAGATGAAACACTTCAAGTCCTCCAAGAAGTCGTGATGAAAGGTTGGCCAGACGAAGTCAACCATACACCAACAGCCATACGAGAGTATTGGGCTTACAGAGATGAGGTGTCGACCCATGATGGTGTACTATACAAGGGTGAAAGAGTCATAATTCCCAAGCAAATGAGACGCGAGATGCTACAACAAGTCCATGCAAGTCACCAGGGAATTGAGTCAAGTCTGCGGAAGGCCAGAGATGTCATATTTTGGCCCAACATTAGTCATGAGATACGAGATAACATCTGACAATGCAGTGCTTGCAATGATTATTAATCAATGCAAGCTCGGGAACCTCTCCAACCTCATGAGATCCCAGATAGACCCTGGTCTAAGTTAGGCATCGACCTATTTACTCTCAATGGAGAGAACCACTTAATCACTGTGGACTACTACTCCGACTTTTGGGAACTAGACAACCTGACATCGACCACGAGTCCGGATGTAATTTCATGCCTAAATTCACACTTCAGTCGTCATGGCATCCCGGATGAGATAGTGAGTGACAACGGGCCCCAATTTGTGAGTCATGAATTCGAGCAATTCTTGAAAGTGGGAGATTCATCATACAACATCATCCCCTCATCACCCTCAAGCTAGTGGGAAGGCCGAGTCTGCTGTTAAGATTGCCAAAACCATCATGCACAAAATCAGGATCAGATGTGCATAAGGCAATTCTAGAATGGAGGAACACTCCTACGGCAGGGATGCACAGCAGCCCAGTACAGAGACTCGTGTCACGCCGAACACAGACAACACTGCCAACAGCAAAACACCTGCTGAAACCAAAGGTAGTGAAAGGGGTGCAGAAGAAGAAGAAGAAGAAAGGTCAAAGAGCATAATTGCACTACGACAAGTCAACAAAGCTGTTGACTGACCTACAAGTGGGAGAGACAGTTCGAGTGCAAGTCAAACCACTCGGAAAAGGAAAGCCTACCTGGCAGATGGGGACATGCACACATAAAGTGTCCCCCAGGTCGTAGCTAGTAAAGGTGGACGGGCAACTATATCGTCGAAACCGAAAGCACATCAGAAAGACCTTCGAGTCCCTACAAGACGTAGACAGCACCCATGACTATTTGGAGGGTCTACAATCACAACCTGTAGAACCAAGTAACATACCACCTGATGAGGAACAGCAGCGACCTCAACATCAACCGCAAGCTGACCGACAAGTACAACAGGATGAAAAGCCACGCCCAGTGTCCACACGCACGCGCATCATCAAACGACCATCTCGTTAATTATTATGACGATTATGCAGGGGCGGATCTAGCTTTTTTCCAAGGAGGGGGTTTGAGGGGCTGAGCTGGGTATTGCGAGGGAGCGTAGAGACCGAGCCCGAGCGAGGGGGGAGGTGTGGGAGGGGGGTATCCCCCCTCCCACAGTAGGGAGATTTTTCATTTTTAGGGTTGCTAGCGTGCGATTTTAAGCATACTTGCATGCTCTATATTTTCTCTTTTTTGCCCAAATAAATGTTTACTTGGAAGCGAGCGAAGCGAGCGAGGGGGGAGGGTGTGGGAGGGGGGTATCCCCCCTCCCACAGTAGGGAGATTTTTCATTTTTAGGGTTGCTAGCTTGCGATTTTAAGCATACTTGCATGCTCTATTTTTTCCCTTTTTTGCCCAAATAAATGTTTACTCGGCAGCCCAAGGGGGGGGGGGGTTTAAACCCCCTAAACCCCCCCCCCCCCCCGTAGAAGCTCATCTACAGTATTGGTAGCAAAAAGGAAATTGAAAAGAAACATGTTAAATATAGTCTCATTTTGTTCTCCTTGTATCAAAAGATGTCTGTAAGAGATCATTTGGTATTCCATCTATGATTTCTGGTGAATTTCAGTGTAAATATCTGTCAGGAATGCTTGATCACTGCCATTATGCTAGGACCTTCCACCCCGACTGCTCCCCGCACAGCAATCTTGGGGCTTCGCATAGAGACAGCGTGTGTGCACTGTGTGTAGCTACTCATTATTGGTTTTACAAGTGTGTGTACAGTGTATAGCACATGCTGCCTTTGTTGGGATTTTACGTGCCTGTCCCGGCAGCGATTTTTTTTCCCGTAACCCTAACGCGTCGAAATTGCCAATAGTGTCACTTGAGCAAAGACTATCACGGGGACTAGATGGTTTGTACGCATGCGCGTGGACTTAACTTTGTGTGTTTTCCATGCATAGAGTATACACTACATGTATTAGAACTCGTCGCTGCCGCGCCATCGGCATATATTCGAATCGCGTTTCGCTTTGCCGTCTGCCAGTCTGCTGACACTTTTCCTGTGTCTGTTGCTTGAATCTCGAAAGACTTTCATCGTTTAGGCTGCAAACTCGACGTCTTCATCAATATCTTGCAAAGGTAAATTAATAAACTAAGCTTGGAATAAATTATTATCAAAGTATTATTTACAGCTGCATGTTAAGATTGTTAACAATAACATAGGGGGTCTACATCATGTTTATTAAGCCCCAAAGTAGACTCTAGACTCTAGGCCTACTTCTGCGTCATGAGTAGTTACTAGTAATTGCCAGTCCCATACTACTAGATTTATGATGGACTAAATAAAGTCTAAAGACAAGTCTGATCTGAAGCAGGTCTGAAGAAAATTTCTCATTGAAAATGCTAAAAAGTGGTTGTGTTTTACAATGCCTTAAAATAAAACAATACCAACATCATCTGAAACAAACACCTGTGACCTAAAGGCTAAATGGAAAGAAGAGATAGGGTCTAATTAATATGTTCATGGTTACTTATAAGTTATAGGCCCTAACTTTAGTTAGATTAGAACTTGGGTCTTAGACCGAAAAATCAGTCTATTTCGTTTGGGGATATGCTCCGCTGAGACTTCGTCTGGCTTCGCGGAATCCCTCTCCTACATAGACCGAAGTCTGCCATAAATAATACCGTCACTGACACATTAGTTTTTATTTCTGTTTTTATTAAAGTGACCCCAAGACAACAAACTTTGAATAACACATTTCGATTCTATGGCTACTTTTGTATTGCAATATGTAACTTTCAAAGATTAATTTCACAACCATTTTTGCTGAATTTGTTGTGAGGAAGGAATACATGCCAGCTAGTATTCCACAATACCCCCTTTCTTTACAAATGCAGTTTTGCTCTCGTCAATAAAGGGGGTATTTTTGAAGGTTGTTATTTGTAACCTTCTCGCAAGAAAAGGAAAGATGGTTGTGAAAGTACCGGTATCACTTTTTAAAAATGACATTGCCTTACAAATATAGCCGTGAAATAAAAATGTATTACCCAAAGTTAGAGATATTAGGTTCATTTGAAAGAAGTACTTCGGTCCAGAAATATCTTGCTTTCAATAGAAGGAGAAAAATCAGACAAACGGATAAAAAAAAGTTTAAAGAAAATTGGACAATAAATAACAGAGTTATGAATATTTCAATGACAGTAAAAAAGAATGAATTTTTATGCAAATTATCATTCTGTCATGTGTTTCTGTCACATGTTATGACGTATGATGGTCACTTCTCACCTATTGTCTATATTTATTTTGTTCGCATTATAATGAGGACAATCATTATGCTTGTTGATACAGTGGAAACTCGTTATAAAGAGATTCCTGATATAACAAGGTAATTTTGCTTCTAGCTCTTTTTATTCTTTCATTGTTTTTTTTTCATCCTGATATAACAAGATTCCTGATATAACAAGGTAATTTTCATGGTCCCAAGGACCTCATTATAACAAGTTTTCACTGTAGCCTATATAGGCATACTCTTGATGAGGTGTTTGAAAGCTCACATTTATTGAAGTTCTGTTTTTATAATTGGAGCTTCCAAAGAAATCGCTCTAAAGAGGTTAAACTAAACCCATGGGAAAAATCAACCGTTGGCTCAACATAACTACCTGTATAACGTTGAGCCAACATTGGTCCGAAACCAAGAAGACGTTGACTCCACTAGATATTGATCATCTATACAGTGTTCAAAAAATTGATTCTGCCCCCTACAGAAAAGCGTTTTAATGTGCTCATTACTTAATTTTAACCACGCATTTAAGGTTATTTTGATAGTTTTCTCCTTCGTAGGCATTAGTGGAGATGTCATTGAGAAATTTATTTGAAATTTATTCTTCCGTGAAGTTTTGATGAGGTAATAGAGCTGTTGTACACAGAGGTTACTTGTAAAATATTTGGAGTGATTACTATGGAGGGTGCATTTAAAATTGAATACATGTATTCTTTTCAGTTAAAATGTGATATTTTGCATACTTTCTTTTCTATTCTGTTGTATAGGGGGTCGCAGAAAACGTCACAGATTTCCTGATTTTCTTGATCGATTATAATTTGTTGAAAACTTTAAAAATTGATACCTTCCTTATTTCTTATTCCTCAAACTTTTACCAATCAGATTTTCTTATTTGTCTGATTTTATTAAGAACAAGTTATCTTTTATGGTGGACCTCCCCTTTAATCATATGAGGTTTACAGACCTGTAAATTCCTCTATTTCAACGTTTGACATTGTATCTCAGCCCAGCAAAAGTTGTGGTCGATTTCTACAGCCTGGATGCATTAGGATACATGCAGAAGATGCACATTTGGTTGGGAAAAGATAGCGCTAATATTACTAAAGTAGTCATATGAGTAGTTGAATTGGCAGAAAGGGATGGAACAAACTTTATGAACATGGTATACTTGTCTAATTTTCTAACCAGAATGTTAGTATGATACAAATTTCCATAGTTTCTTTTTGTTTTTGTTATATCATGTTCAGGAATTCCTGTGTCTTATGTTTATTTCTTGTGATATACAGGTATGTTTGATAAGTGCAACTGAAAAACTTCATGATTGGTCTGGGAATAGTTTTGAAAATAACATTGAAACTGGTTGGAACATATTGATTCCCTGCTTCTGTTGGTGTTCTTACAAATAAAAATTAAAAAAATCAATGTTTTAATATTCAATTGTTTCTCTTCATCATTTTATTGCGTCCACTTACTCTAAGGGTGTTGGGAATCGAAGGAGGGAGTAGGAATATAATAACAGTCGCAATGCTTATTTAGACTGATGATAGTGATGATGATGCTGAAAAATATGAAGAGATTTGATGAAGTTGTTGTTGATGGACTGGTGATATGAAGAAAGTATTGATAGTGGTGGTGATACAGTGACAGTAATGATAGTGGTGGTGATAAGAGGATAGATTGTTTGTGGAGATATGATGATAGGAATGATAATCATGGTGATCATGATAAGATGAGAGTTGTGAAATGATAGTAATGATGTTCATGGTCGTGTATGGTAATCTAATAAAAGTAATGATGGTAGTGATGATTGGTTGATATTAGTTGTGATGGTGGTGGTGGTGGTGGTGGTGGTGGTGGTGGTACGTGATGAGGAAGACATATATGGCTGGCAATGATAAAGTGAACATCATGTTTTAAAAATAAATCAATTTAAACAATACTAAAACAATTTTGTACATGCATGGACTGGGAGAATGAATTGCTGTTTGTTTAATATAGCACATCTTTTGTTTTTTTAAATGGCGATTCAAAATGCCTTTATAAAGCTAATTAAATTAATCTAATCTAGAGATAATTATCGATCAAAATCGATGATTACTCTCCCCCCTTTCTCTCCCCTCCCCCCCCCCTGTCTCCCTCCCATCTCTCTCTCTCTCTCTCTCTCTCTCTCTCTCTCTCTCTTTTTATGGATTTAAGCTTACATTATTATTCATTTGCTTTTTATGCGCTGTGAATATATATCATCGTTTCATATTGCCAAATGTATATTATTTGTTTTAAATATAGGCCCATTTGTAAAATGTATTTTAGCCAGTGGTTGCAATCGAACAGTGTTAACCATGAATAAATAAATAAATAAATTAGTACATCAATATCTCAGACAAATTAAGAGTACATACATGTATGTATATTAAGGTAACATCTGGATTCTTTCTTCATCTTGGATGTTAGTGCATGGGAATATAATCATAGATCTAGATCTACGTGAACTTGAACTAAAAAGGAGCCCATAATACGACTTTCTGAATCATTTTTTTAAATCCAATATTAAGCCCATAAGGCCTAAGCACAGTCATTGTGAAGTTGGAGAAGGATTAACCCAAATTAACCCATTAGTGTATCCATATTACCCAAGACCCAATAAACAAACATTTTAATTTCAGTTGTCCATTTCGAATCTGATGCTGCCACTGTACTGTGTACATATGCCAAACGATGCGCGATGTCGATGGCAATGTTATAGTGGCGATAATAATACATGTATAACTCTGTGGAACACACACAAAGTTGCACAAGTCCACGCGCATGCGTAAAACAAGGGCGTAGGCTGGGGGGGGGGGGTGCACTGGGTGCACGTGCACCCCCCCGCGGAGGCATAGGAGTTCCGCCCCTGAAAAAAAAAAAAAAAAAAAACTTTTTTCCTCCTTTCAACAGCTTCAAAAACAAGGGGGCACATGACCCGAAACATTCTGTAAAACAATTATTAGTCTTGATTTCTGCCCCAAACCTTATACTAAAAGTCAGGCCATCCATAGAGGTCGGCCAAATCCATTCTTGTCTCATGACGACAGTACCGCGAGACTTATAGTTAATTAAAACCCTTTCGCACCTATAACACCCGAAACTGACGCCCGAAACAGAGATTACTTAAACGCCCCGGAACCTGGGGGGGGGGGGGGTCACTCGCGGACTGAAGTGGTACCCATGCTCGTCTAAGCACCTCAAAACTGGACCCAAAAGGAAGTAATTCTTGGTGTCAAATTCTACCTCTAAAAGGATATTGTAAAATATACCCTTAAAAGGCATAAATGGCGTAGGAAAATGTACCAACAAATGTCGAAGAACGCCTATTTCTCAAAAAACGTCGAATGTTAGACTGTACAACACCCATTTTTCTAAAAAAAGAAGAAGAAGAAAAAAAAAAAAAACGTCGAATGTAAGACTGAAAAACACCCCGTTTTCTCAAAACCGTCGAATGTAAGACTGAAAAACACCCCTTTTCCCCAAAAAGACGTCATCTGATCCTTTCATTCGACTTTCATTTTTTTTTTGACAAGCATGGGTACCCGGCATGGGTACCACTTCACTCAGTCTCTGAGTGACCCCCCCCCCCCCCTCCCCCCCTGGGCCCAGAAAGCCCGCTTGACTTCAGTATCCTTTATATATCTCACTTTAAGAATCTTTCCTAATCCTATCATCTGATTGGTTGAAAGTGCAGTCATGGTTTTTATGATTGTAACATTTCAAGCACAGAGTTGCATGGTGATATATATGCAATGATAGGTTTTTGTAAAATTAAGGCCAAGTCCACACCAATATCAAGTTGATTTCAATAAATAGAGTCAAATTAAACAAGCATAATGCTGAAATTTTCATCAAAATCGGATGTAAAATAAGAAAGGTTTGACATTTTAAAGTTTCGCCTATTTTCACAAAACAGTTATATGCATAACACGGTGGATATGCAAATGAGATAGCTGATGGTGTCACACACTCACTATTTCTTTTGTATTTTATTATATGAATTATAGAATATTTCAATTTTTGCAGATTTGACAATAAGGAAGCTCTTCCTTGAATCACAATATGTTACAACAATGACAATTCCACAAGTTCAGTGAGGAATCAATTTTTGTTTCACATCATAATGAGGAAAAAAATGAAATATTTCACATTTCATATGATAAAATACAAAAGAAATAGTGAGTGGATGACGTCATCGGTTCCCTCATTTGCATACCGACCAGGATGTGCATATAACTGTTTTGTGAAATTAAGCGAAACTTTAAAATTTCGTAACTTTCTTATTTTACATCCGATTTTGATGAAATTTTCAGCATTATGCTTGTTTAATTTTACTCTACTTTTTCAAATCAACTTGATATTAGTGTGGACTTGGCCTTTAACTCTGCAGGTTGAGGTGGTTTTTAACACTTTTTTGAAACAAGCCAAGAGTTTTCATGTTGACTATACTTTTAGGGAGTTTGTTCCAGTCGTTTGTAGTTTTCGGATAGAATGAGTTCATATAATAATAATCTGTTCTTGCTGTTCTGGGTACATGCATCTTTAAGTTATGATGATCTGTTCTTCCAATTCTGTTCGCAGGTTTGCACATGTTATTACGTCCTATATCTGTGATGTCATTAACAAGCTTATAACACTAAAAAAATAAGTTGGAGGTACTTTCGTCTACTCTCTAATGTATTCATACTAAATTCTTGTAACAAAGTGTTGTAACTACATGTACTACTCCAGTCTTTGTTCAACATTCTTACGTATAACGTTTTTTTAAATCTTTACAATCAGTTGGCTACCGCTTTGTTTCTGTATGGATCACATGCTGTGCAACAATAATCCAAACATGAGCGTACTAAAGATTCTGTAAAGGGTTTTTAAAACTGGTTTTGGTCAGTCAACGCAGTCCCTCCGTATTATGTACCAAAAAGGTCTATTGCACTTTACATGTAATTCGGTACAATGATCATTCCAATTTTAAGTGTTATTTATCACAAGACCCAAGTATTTCTCAGTTGATGTACTTTGTAACCCTTGACCATTATTAGTATATTTAAAACTAACATTATGAACCTTCCTAGGCATCATAATCTTGGATTTAGATATGTTGTAATCAAGGAGGCAATGTGGCCTGACAGAATTCAGCATAAGCTGAGATTAAATCGACATTTAAATTAAAATAAAACCAGCCATCTTCAAGAGTAAATGTTTTTACTGGAAATAGTTTTTTGTTGAATGATATTTTGCTGATTGAATGATTACTGACATCAGGTAAGCAATCATTTGATTAACAAAGCAGCTTATAGGCTAGGTACCAAATCACAAGCTTTATAATTTTCTGAACAATACTTAAACACCTACATAACCTACACTGTATCGTCCAGGAAAAGCTTGCTTGTGATGTGATATCTATTCTAATTTTCTAAACTTTAGTTCCACCTCCCCAAGATGTGCACCTCCCCATGCCCAAACCAGCCTACGCCCTTGTAAAAAAACCATCTAGTACACTGATAGTCTTTGCTCAAGTGGCAATATTGGCAATTCCGACGCGTTAGGGTTACGGGAAAAAAAATCGCGTCCCGGCACATAAATTAGTTTTTGTCTCTTATTTGTTTAATAATAAACTTTAGGAGGCGAAATCTTCACAGTGTCTTAGTATTGCTAGTATCTTGCTATTTATCAACAAAAATTGAAGAAATCTGACGAACAGTTTTTGAGGGCTTACCAAAACTTTACATGACCTTTAAGAACTCATAATCATCATAGGGAATTTTTATTTTTTCACTCTATATGTATAGTTAACAGCGACTTGCTATCTGGAGATTTTGCAAAACGTCTGAGGAGAATAGACATAGACAAAAACTTTTGGACACATGAGAAAATTCTGTAAGTGATCATTTTTACTCAAAGGACTGATTGAACTCTGTTGCACAAAAGTGATAAACTGCTATTGATAAATACATGTGTAGCCATCTCGATATAATTATAAGGAACCCAAAAGAAGAAAGCCAGGAAGTACAGTGTACGACAGAGTAGTATGGGATTTCATACTTTTGACCAAACAACAACATGGAAGAAAGACAGAAAGAATATGAATATTTTTTTCAAACTCAATGTTATTTGACCAATTACCTGGATGATTGGTATTCATTAGTCTTACAAAACTTAAGGACAAACATGTATCAATGATTTGTTTTAATTCCTTTCTTTATGTTTGGTAAGACACAATTTATTTATTTTTTTTCTATTAAAAGGGGGATGTTGGGATCATTAGTACATGACTCCTTTGGCTTTCCATACACCTCTGTAATGTTATGATCTATAGTGACCTGTGAGGTCACACATGGAATGCAGCAAAATAATAAAGGCAGCAGCCATATTTGGTGATGATGATGGTGATGGTGATGGTGATGGTGATGGTGATGGTGATGATTCACAGCATTTATTAGTTCTGTTAAAAAGCATTCACAGGTGCATAGAAAAAAGATAAATGCTGCACTATATAGGAGCTAGCCAGGCCAAAGAACCCTCCCCCCCCCCTCTCCCTCTCTCTCTCTCTCTCTCTCTCTTTCTCTCTCTCTCACTTTCTCTCTCTCTCTGTCTCTCTGTCTCTCTCTCCTTTTACATGGTATCTTGTGTATTGTATATCTTCATTTGCCTCGACATACAGTCTTTTTTTAGTTTAGTCAAGGAGGCCTAGTACCTCCTTGGTTTAGTGGGGGGAAATAACGCAATACATGTGTAAATCAGTATACATCGAGAGTAAGGGAGAGGAAGGGAGAGAAGGGGCCATATAATTTAGACACACGTACCCATGCAGGGGCGGCGCTACAGGGGGGGCAGAGGGGGCGACCGCCCCCCCCCCCCTATGATTTTTCAAGTAGTGAAAAAAAAAGAAGAAAAAGGAAGAAAAGGAGGAAGAAAAGGGAAGAAAAGGGATGAAAGAAAAAAGAGTATTAAAAAGAGAGGTCTTAAACATATAACTCTATATTACCCCTGTTATTTAATGGAGAAAAAATATGACGTCATCTTTAGGTCGTCTTGCCCCTCCTATCAAAATACCCTTGCGCCACCTAGTCTGCAAGCACAGACCCTAATTTGACACTTTGAATGGCTGTTATCTGCAATTACACACGAGACATTGGAGTGGATTATTTCAGCGAAACGGGAGCATAATGTTTTTATATAGGTATGTAGGAGTATCGTTAGAACAGGGGACATCCCCACAAAATTTTCTGTTGGCAAATTTGGCAAATTGAAAAAAGTCGGTGAATTTTTTTGACTTGTTGTCACCAAAAAGAATAACTGTCGGCAATTTTAACCCCCCCCCCCCCAAAAAAAAATGACCATCCGTTTCCCCTTTTTTCTTCTGCTTGTTGGGAATTTTTGCACTAACAAAACAAAAAATTTGGTCCCTCGGACTCCCTCCCCCTTCCATTCCAAAATGAAATTCATATTTGCTATTAGGGGGATTTGCCCGACTTCCCCTCCTTCCGGACAACACTACCAGGGGCGGCGCTACAGGGGGGGCAGAGGGGGCGACCGCCCCCCTATGATTTTTCAAGTAGTGAAAAAAAAAGAAGAAAAAGGAAGAAAAGGAGGAAGAAAAGGGTAGAAAAGGGAAGAAAGAAAAAAGAGTATTAAAAAGAGAGGTCTTAAACATATAACTCTATATTACCCCTGTTATTTAATGGAGAAAAAATATGACGTCATCTTTAGGTCGTCTTGCCCCTCCTATCAAAATACCCTTGCGCCACCTAGTCTGCAAGCACAGACCCTAATTTGACACTTTATCAAAAAATCATTGCGCCTTGAGAGAAGCCTAGCCCAGCTGCCTACTGGTTGTGTTAGGAGCAGCTATAGTACATGGCCTATGGTAGTCTTATAGTGCAGACTCTCTTTTACGACTAACCACGGTTTGTGCCTGCAAACTATATGCGCCACCCCTGCACGTAGCAATAGATCAAGGAGTTATCACAGTTCTGTGATAACTCCTTGAATAGATCAGGCATTTAAAGAGAGATAGACTTGTGAGCTTGTTAAAGCCCCTTTCACAATTGGTCTGCGACCGTTTGCGACCATTTGGTCGCACGACAGGCTGCAACAGGCTTCAATCGCCATCGATCTCATCAGGTCGCAGAAAGGCATTCACAAATGCAACAGCGGTCGTAAAACAAAAGCGACTAGAAGAGACCGTTGCACGAGTAAGTCGCATTTGCTCGCATATGCTCGTGCGAGTGGTCTTGCGTTCACATGCGAGTGTTGCACGAGTGATTGCGAGTGGCTTGACGCCAATCACAATAGTCGCACGATCGATTGCATGGTCGTGCGAGTGGATGTGAGACCATGCGATCGCTCGTGCGATTGAATGAGACCGGTGCAAGTGGTCGTGAGAGTATTCGTGCGAGTGGCGTGGGGTATAAAAACCCCCTCGACAATTGACCGGTAGTCAGTTTCAAGTTGGCCTTCTTAATAGTCAAGATGCCAAAGAAGAAAGTTACAAAGAAGAGAAAGTTGTTAGAGGAGGGCCCTGTTGCAGAGGATCATCTCCATAGTCCCCCTATATATACCCCCGAGGAATAGTCGCATACAGTCTCATACAGTCGTGCAACGGTAGTACAACGTTGTAAGATGTGCTGCGATCGGTCGTGCAACAGTCTCATGGTCTTAGCACAATCGCACCCATTCGCAAGACTGGTCGCTATAGGTCGCTAGCGCACGTGCGAGTGTTGCACGACCTCCAGCCCACCCACTGCGACTATTGAGTCGTGCGAACTCTCGCATCTAATCGTGCAATGTTGTGCAACACTCATACGACTGGTCGTACGACCTAATGCGAGTGAATCGATCGCATCTGGTCGTGTCTGGATTTTGAGCATGTTCAAAGTTCAGATGCGACCAGTCACGACCGCCTCAGGTTCGTGCGACCGCCTGCCACGAATGCGAGTGGTCGCAAGACACCAAGCGATCGGTCGTGCAACACCCCGAAAAATCTGTTGCAGGCGGTCGCAAAATGGTCGCAGACCAATTGTGAAAGGGGCTTTAGCCACACATTCATATGCAGTATATTTCACACACGGCCATATACATGTATACATAATTTATATTGCAACACATTGATGAGAAATCCACTGACACTCAACGTACGAAGATTGAACTCGTGCGCAATAATAAACAGTCATGACAGTGGATGAACTTACAAACATAATACATAGCATATGAGAACGTGCAATATAGTGATTATCAGACCTGTTGTCTGCACTCTCCTGATTCACATTAACCGTTGGCATATATGTCGTAAGTCATGTTTTAATCAATGGCACTTACCAAACCTTGTCAGAGGAATTGATAAACATGCAATATATCAGGCAATATAGTTGCTCTGCTAAGCTTCGTCGTGTATATTTACACAGTATATTGATTGTAGCCGCACGCTACTTGCCCAGCCTATTTATTCGACGTTGTGTTGTGAAAAATTGACAAAAGGGAAGAAAATAATGCAGATTCCCATCCCAGCCGTAAACTCATTGTTGTATTTGCAGTTTGCGGGAATAGTGTGTAAGGAAGCAGCTACGAGTCTGCGCAAGCAAGCAGACTCGAGCTCGATCAGGTTCAGGTTTACGAATAGGGGATAGGATATTTGTTTATATACTGTGTCCATAACCCCAGTAGAGAGAGAGAGAGGGGGGGGGGGAGGGAGGGAAAGATCGAGGGAGAGGGGGAGAGTGAGAGAGGGGGAGGGGGGAGGGAGAGAGAGAGGGAGAAAGAGAGAGGGAGATTAAAGAGAGAGGGGCTGGAGAGAGAGAGAGGAGGAGGGGGAGAAGGATGGAGAGGTGGGGCGGGGCAATAAGAGGGAAGTGCAGGGAGGGATCGAGGGAGCGCGGCTTTCATGGAGTAGGAGATCTGTATAATATAGGAGAGGGGCAGCCGCTATAGCTAGTGATGGGTTGCGAGTGGAGGGTGGAGAAGAGGATGGATCGAGCTGAAACAAATAGTTTCAAGGTGTGTCAGTGTAATATAGACCTACTAAATATGCAATAACAAATTGTGCTGTACTTCATTTATTTTTATTTATTTATTTATTTATTTCATTTTATTTTTTTTGCTTTTTTTTCCCCTTCTGATTCTGACAAGAAAGGATGCGTTCCTCGATCTCTTCACGAGATCCAATATCTCTCTCCCATCACTCTGCTGCCTCCTCTGCCCATCTCTCTCACTCTCTCTCTCTATCTCTTTCTCTTTCTTTCTCTCTCTTTCTCTTTCTCTCTCGCTCTCTATCTCTCTCCGTGCATCTCTCCCCCCTTCACTCTCAGTCCCTCCTTCTCTCTCACTCTCTCAAAATGCGCACGCACGTTCTTGCACATCCAATAATCCCCTGTCTTTCTTTCTTTTCTTTTCTTTTCTTTTCTTTTCTTTTCTTTTCTTTTTTTTTTTATGGGGGGGGGGGGTGGTTTCTATTCCCGCCTGTCCGGTCATTTTTTCTCTCTCTGGTATCTCCTTCCGTAGCCCATCCCCTCTCTCTTTCTTTCTCTCTCTCTCTCTCTCTCTCTCTCTCTATCTCTCTCTTTCCCTCTCTCTTTCTCTCTCTTACTTAATAGGCTATCTGCTTCCAGAGCATTCCCAAACTAATCCACTCCAGTACAATAAAACAATGCCACACTATCAAAAATATTCTTAACATGTATTCATATACAACATTTTAAACGATTATTTTGAATGTGTATATCTTAGTTTGGTTCGAACTATACCGGAAAGGCTGCAGCGATGTGATGGTCAAAATGACGGATATATATGAGAGAGTTGTAGGGCCGATGCAGCAATAGAATTCCCCCCCCCCCCCCCCAAAAAAAAAAAAAAAGAAAAAAGAAAAAAAGAAAAAAAAAAGAAGATGCTACAACTGTTTGAAATTTGTCGGTAAAAATCACTGACAAGACACTTGATGAAACGCCCCCATGCTTCCAGAGCCTTCCCAAACTAATCCCCCAGACTAAGACCCCGTTCTCACTCACTTTTGAAAGTGGTCTTAGTTAGACCGCTCCAGAGGAACGGGTCTTGAGGAACGGTTTGCTAGCGTTCACACTCCGAGCAGTTTTTCTCGCTCAAACCGCTCCACGATTCAAAGTGGCCTTGTTGCTATGGCAGCTCAGTTCAGCGGGTCAAATTTTTCGCGCGGAATACAAACTGATGTACCGTAGCGTGCCTGCCGGTGTCATAGGCGATTTGTTCCGAGCAGGCGATTGGTTCCACAGGATCCAATCGACTGAATGTCTACCCGCCGATTGGATCCGCTTTGGTCGAGTCGATGCGAGCGTCATAGGCGATTGGTTCCGGCCAGGAGATTCGTTCCTTGGAACCAATCGACGAGATATTTAGCCGCTCATGCGATCCGAATCTCTATTCTGCTCAAGCATCATGTCATGGTAACACCCCTAAAGAAAAATGTACTCTTTTGGTCCCCTTTTGTAACCAATCAAAGTCCTCCAAATCAGCCACACCAACAGAACGGACACTGTTGCCTATTTACGAATTTTGTATAGAAAAATGTACTCTTCGCGAATTTTGTCATTTTGACAGTTAAGGTGCAACAGTAAATACAACAATATAAGCTAGAACAGAGTATACATATGTTTACCCTTTAATACATGAAACACATAGCATACTGGATATCATACATGTGACCTGTATTGTGAACTATTCAACTCTTTTAGATGCTTCCAAATCGGATCCCTACGTGAAAGGGGCAAAGATAGCAGGGTGTATACAATCATCCCCCAGGTTTTAGTGACAAAAAAAAAAAAAAAAAAAAAAAAATCTTTGCTGGAAATAGAGAGTGAAACAAGATAAGCACATTTCTAGCTTTTATTATCTGTAAAGCTTTGTCTTTCAAAATTATGTGGTCCAATAATAACTAGTGTAAAAATACATGCCATGTTCCCCCATCAGCACTGGGACACACACAAAAAAAGGTTATCGGGTTAATGAAAAATGTTTGCTACACCCCCAAAATGCGATAACCCCCCTTTTTTTGTTGTTGTTGTTGTTGCTTGTCAGAGAATTTTGGAGGAAAAGTAGACCCCCAAAATGTGCTAACCTTTTTTTTTTTTTTTTGCTTGTCAGAAAATTTTCGGAGATTCCCCCCCCCCCCCCCCCGTTACAAAATCCTGGATACCCACTGCCCATCAGGCCATTACAGATGGACTTAAGATATGAATAAGCATAATATACACTCAGGGGCGGATCCAGGATTTCGTATAAGGGGGGGGGGGGCAAACAAATGGAGGATTGTCAACTTTGGGAAACTGCTTGGAGGGAGACCCATATTTTTCTGGTCTCGCCAGCCCTCCAAAAGTCGCTCAGTGGGGGGGGGGGGGGGGGGGGTTATGGGGTGCATTTCCCCTCCATAATACTCTGACAAGCAAAAAAAATTTTTTTTAAAGGTTTCCTGTTCTAAAAGGGGGGGGCACAATCAAAAATAGAGGGGCACAATGCATTGTTTTCTTTCAAAATGGGGGGGGGGGCACGGGCCGGGATTGCCCCCCCCCCAAGTCCGCCACTGCATACACTGTATACATCACTGGCGTACTGGTGGAGGGCTTGGGGGCAGTAGCCCCCCCCCCCCCCCCCCCCATTCTGCGCAAAGGAAAAAAGAAAAAGAAAAAGAAAAGAAAAAGAAAAGAAAAAGAAAAGAAAAAGAAAAGAAAAAGAAAAGAAAAAGAAATGAAAAAAGGGAGAAAATGAAGTATGCAGGTAAACAATACTGCCCCAATGGAAAACTAATGTCGGAACCAAACGGCGGCTTTCGTTACGTATCGGCCAAAAGTGATATCAGTCGTTTGAGTCCACTGGAACGAATCGACTATAGTCGCTTGGTTCCGGGGAACGAATCGACTAGTCGTTTCGTTCCGCCGGAACCAGGAACCGATCGACTATGACACCGGCTGCCCGATCGATTGCTTTTGCTTTGTTTTGTGCGCGGAACGTCACTGGCTCACTTCCGGTTGAAGTACGCTTTCGTTCACATTGCACGTTTAGAGCGGTCCATACCGCTCTTAATAAGACCCCGTTCTCACTCACTTTGAAAGTGGACTTTTGGAGCGGTCTATCTAAGACCCGTTCCTCAGGAACGGTTCTTAGGTGAGTGTGAACGGTCAAAGTGGTCCAGGAAGTGGTCTTCTGGACCGCTCCAGAAGACCACCTCGGGGAGGTGGTCTTGAGGAACGGGTCTTATTAAGAGCGGTATGGACCGCTCTAAACGTGCAATGTGAACGAAAGCGTACTTCAACCGGAAGTGAGCCAGTGACGTTCCGCGCACAAAACAAAGCAAAAGCAATCGATCGGGCAGCCGGCAGGCACGCTACGGTACATCAGTTTGTATTCCGCGCGAAAAATTTGACCCGCTGAACTGAGCTGCCATAGCAACAAGGCCACTTTGAATCGTGGAGCGGTTTGAGCGAGAAAAACTGCTCGGAGTGTGAACGCTAGCAAACCGTTCCTCAAGACCCGTTCCTCTGGAGCGGTCTAACTAAGACCACTTTCAAAAGTGAGTGAGAACGGGGTCTAAGACCCGTTCCTCAAGACCACCTCCCCGAGGTGGTCTTCTGGAGCGGTCCAGAAGACCACTTCCTGGACCACTTTGACCGTTCACACTCACCTAAGAACCGTTCCTGAGGAACGGGTCTTAGATAGACCGCTCCAAAAGTCCACTTTCAAAGTGAGTGAGAACGGGGTCTAATCCACTCCAATACAATAAAACATTGACACACCTTCAAAAATATTCTTAACATGTGTTCATATACAACATTTTAAATGATTATTTTGACTGTGGATATTTCATTTGGTTCGAACTAGCGGAAAGGCTGCAGCGATGTAATGGTCAAAATGACCAATAGGATTAAAAAAAAAAAAGAAGAACTGTTTGAAATAGGCCCAGAAGAATGCTGCAGCTCTGGGGCTAAAAGGAGAACATTTTTAATTAGAATAGTGTTACGATGTCATTGTTTGAAATACTAGAATCCATAACCACTTCATGCAAAAGTATCATACATAATGCATATGTTATCTGTAAATAATTCCTGATTCGTGATTGCATGTGTATTCGTGAGACTCGTGATTCTATATTATTGAAATATGTTATCTGTAAATAATTCCTGATTCGTGATTGCATGTGTATTCGTGAGACTCGTGATTCTATATTGTTGAAAAATTTATACAAATATGAACGGGCTTCAAAAAATGAAAATGTTGCCAGACTCTCATTGTGCTGTCACTAAAAGACTCTATATACTGCTCCCTCCTAAAATCGGAGCGGTTCGATCATGATAGGCAATATCTGAATCTATTGCTAAATACCCCCCACAACAAATGACGTTCTGGATACATTAATTAGATTAAATCGTGAAGTTAATTTCGAAACCATCTATACTGCAGCACATCCAAATCTGTGTAAAAGGTGAACACATTGTTAAACCGGAAAGACTCTCATTTGTAATATAATGAAACGGGTATATTGACCCTCAATCCGTTTTCATGGTAATAAATCCTACATAGCGATTCATATAACAGAAACTTAACGATAGGGCATAGCACCCTGTTTAATTAGGGCCTATTCATTATACAATGACGTTGCAATTATTTCCTGTGCTAGCTATATTTTACATTTCATACTGCAAAATAGCATATATTTATTTGTCAATGGTCAAACCTGTAGCTCTCATATATTACTCTAAGCATTATACATACTATAATATATATATATATATATATATATATATATATATGAGAAATTTGTTCTAATACTATAGCATCGGCAACTCTCGTGGGTAAATTTACATAATGTGAGAAATCAATTGAATTGAATGAGAGAAATAATTTGCGTAGCTAAATTCATTGTTCCTCCTTACTGACTTCCTTTTTGTGGAAATAACTGCAGGGTTTGCAAAAACTGTCTCCGCCGGGAGTCGAACCCGGGTCTTTGGCACTGTACGCCAAACGCCTTAACCACTAGACCACGGAGGCGGGTTGAGTGGTATTCGGCTACACCAGGTACAAACACCGTTTGGCGTTTGGCGTTTGGCGTACAGTGCCAAAGACCCGGGTTCGACTCCCGGCGGAGACAGTTTTTGCAAACCCTGCAGTTATTTCCACAAAAAGGAAGTCAGTAAGGAGGAACAATGAATTTAGCTACGCAAATTATTTCTCTCATTCAATTCAATTGATTTCTCACATTATATATATATATATATATATATATATATATATATATATATATATACACACACACACACACGTGTGTGTGTGTGGGGGGTGGGTGTATGTGTGGTTGTATGTATGTATATTGAGACAGTTCTGGGGGACTTTGATTTAAGCTACCCTATATACTATTACATGATTATTTCATATATGTATATATATATATATATATATATATATATATATAATATTGTAAGGAAATAACATATAAGAATAATAATAATAATAATAATAATGATTTATAAAGCGCAGAAACTATGTATATATATTCTACTGCGCTGCAAGAGCTCCTGATGTGCTTATAACTATGGTGAGTACTTAAATGAAAAGATATGCTTTTAGTTTTGATTCGAAAGTATTTACAGTTGGTGATTTCCTGATTTCTAACGGTAAGTTGTTCCACAGTTTGGGGGCTGCGCAGACAAATGCTCGATCTCCTAAGGTTATTTTTGTTATATATGATGGGGTTTGCAGTAGTAAAGTATCTTGAGAACTGCGCAGGTTGTGGGTATGTTTGCGAGCTTTGAGTTGTAACAGTTCCACAATATATTTAGGGGCTTGACCAATTAGAGCTTTATAGACAATCAACAGGATTTTAAAAGATATTCTTTGTCGCACTGGTAGCCAGTGCAGATCTCTCAAAACAGGGGTGATCCTTGAGAATTTGGAGCATCCACAAATCAGTCTTGCACAGAGGTTTTGGACCCGCTGCAGTCGTGCTATTTGAGAGTCAGGGAGTCCATACAATAATCCATTACAATAATCTAACTTGCTAGTGATGCATGCATGAGCAATTGTTTTCATACTATCCTGATCAAAATATTTTCTAATATGTCTGAGATTGTATAACATGTAGTATGATGATTTACATACATTGGTAATGTGTGCTTCCATATCCAAATGACTGTCAAAATGCACTCCCAGATTTCTAGCATTCATAGATGGTTTTATGACAGAACTGCCAATAGATATCCCATATACAACAGCTTTGGCAACTCTTGTGGAAACGATATGATTGTGAGAAATAAAAATGAGAGAATAATGGTTGCGTAGCTTAAATCAAAGTTCCCCAGAGCCGTCCTCCCTTTTTGAAAAATGTCTCCGCCGGGAATCGAACCCGGGTCGTTGGCTTAGAACGCCAATGCCTTAACCACTAGACCACGGAGACGGGCCAGTGGTTTCGGTGACACCAGATTCAATTGACCGAACCGACAGAAGGACAAATCTTCAACCTCATTAATTAATAATTCCTTTGTCGGGGGCAGGGAATGCTTCAAGATACATGTATACATTATAATAATTATAAACAATAAGGAAATAACATATACAACAGCTTTGGCAACTCTCGTGGAAATAATATAATTGTTAAAAATTAAAATGAGAGAATAATGGTTGTAACGGAGACATTTTTTCAACCTTTGCAAAAATTTCAAAAAGGGAGGACAGCTCTGGGGAACTTTGATTTAAGCTACGCAACCATTATTCTCTCATCGATTTGAATAAATTTAAATTATTATACATTATAAGAGCAAAGATTTTAGAAATCTGTCATAATATTGATTCAGAAGAGGCATAATGCAATGAAATGAGAACAAGATACAAAGGTATATGTAAAGCCATCTTTAACAAAAATTAGAGCCCGAATTAAATATGACATTATCATGCAGCTTCACAATTCTTTGCTCTACAAGCTTGAATAAATCTCTAAAAGAAAGAAAAAATAAATTAAAAAAACCACAAGGGAAATCATATTACAACAATGTACCCAAACATTTGTCAGCTATAGTTCTTTCACAATTTTAATTCAGATGCAAACATTTAAATCGAGCTCCCATTGCATTAATAGCTGTCTTTTAGCTTATTGCATTATTTACAGATTTAAAAAATTGTATCTTTGTTCATAACTGACAACACAAATTCTCGCTTACAAATATATATATATATATATATATATATCGCTCTGTTTCTCTTGATTCATAATACTTTCGTATTACTCAAAATTGTGCGCACATTGTATTCGATTTAAAAAAAAATACACCTAAAGTGAAATATGCTCTCTTTACCCGTGAGTCACTGAATCTCTGAATCTGTAGTCCTTCTCCAACAGTAGGGAATTTCACTCATCTTAATCAACTGAGTTATACTGCGTCTGGAGTAGGTAACATAATCACATGAAAAACAAAATTACCGAGTTGCTAGTCTACATGCTTTATAATCTACATAACACTGTTTTATTGATCGCATTGTATGAGGAACAACTTTATTTCATTAAGAGCAGGGAAAACTAATATTCTGGAAGCGGTCGAGAACCTCGGAGCCGCTTTATTTTGTTGGTATATAAGTGACATAATAACGTTGAAAAAACTGTAGAAATATATATTACTCTCTATAATAATAATAATAATAATGATAATAATAATAATAATAATAATAATAATAATAATAATAATAATAATAATAATAATAATAATAATAATAATAATAATAATAATAATAATAATAATAATAATAATAATAATAATAATAATAATAACAATAATAATGGTGGCTTCTTGTAGAACGCTCATGTCCGTCACGTTGTGACGCTTCTGGCGCTCCAACCTTATACCCCAGTCATGCCAGTCACAGCTTGGCGGCCAAATAGAATATTACATATGTTTGTGTAGTTTTTCCTCATTTCAAAACTTGTCTGCTCCTTTTCATTTTCGACTTAACTATTATAGGCTAATAACCCATTTATCACACCGTGCATCCACTGTTGCTACATAAAGTATCAACACTTGAAGCATTACCAATGCATACAACGATTACTTAAGTATTCAAAGTGGTACAGCTCACTGTCTGTCAAAGGCGGCGGAATGTCAGGCTCTGACAGTGGAAGTGGGGGCACCTTTAGTCTGTCAAACAAAAGGCCTCCCCCCCCCCTCCTCACTTCCATCGTCCGAGCCCGACGTTCCGCCGCCTCTGCTTTCTGCACAATCATGAGGGTAGAAAGAGTATATATATATATATATATATATATATATATATATATATATATATACATATATATAACACCTGAGGAATTACTTTCCGAATGTATCGCCAGTCGACTGGAATAGTCTCCAAGGCATAAATGCTAGGTTACAGAAAGAAATCATTTATCTGACTCTTGATTTTGATAACTCAAAAGTTAAAATTCGTATCAGACAAAAAGTTTTGACATTGTGAAGCTAAAGTACGTTTAATTTGAGTAATATATTTAAGCACACTTCTCCAATACTTTCCCTTAAATACGGAAAGTTCTGAATCATTACTGATATATTTTTTTTTCATTTATGAAAAATAAAGGCCACAACAGAATGTGTACCATCAAGAATACGACAATACCATTGTGCATCGCAGCTAGAATTCCAGAGCACCTCTTGTAAACCAGCGCCACGATAGATATCAAAATGGTGTCTGAAAAAAAATTAATGACAAGAGCAATGCACAATTGTATAGCTGTACTCTGAATGAATTACTTAAACACACAATATTGTCTTGATTTGTCAAAAATTAAAATCTCATTAAAAATTCAAATCAGTATTTTGACAAGATCATTCGAAAAATATATCATAAAAATTACTCCAAATAGATTTGACATCGTTCACTTTTGCAATCTGGAAACGTCAGTCTGATGCGAGATTTAACTATTAAGTTATCAATGATCAAAATAATGTGTCGCTTTACCCCTACTAGACAATGAATGCCCTATGAAACAATCAGAAGTGGTGGTAGAATTATAATTCTTTAAAGGGATTTGGTAACTTTGTAGAGGTTTGATAAAATCTGAGCTGCCTGGCCTTACATGCTATCAGTGTATGTAATATGTGTAAAAATGAAGCCCAGGAAAAAAGAAAAGCACTTCAAAATCATCATGTGCTTCACAAAAGTAAACATATGCAGGTGACCGGAAATGCCAGACTCATTTTAAACCATAGACTCAGTGTTATACTAAAGCGTATGGCCATACGCTTTCGTAAATGAGAGTATTCAGTCATAGATATCTTAATAATAGCATTATATATTTGAAAGACTTTCTATGCCTGGCTATTTATTTATCCTTCTGAATAAAATACGATTTTGATTCAAAATCCTTCTGAATATCATTATACAAGACAGATATCAAAATTCAACACTTTATTAAATCAAGCCTCCACAAAGTTATCGAATCCCTTTAATGCCACAACTTTTAGGCGAAACGCGAATCCGGGATTTACTGGTCTGTGGGTGCAACAGCACTGGACACGAATGGTGCATTAAAGCGTGCTTTGAAAAGGTTCTTCAGGGACTCTCTGAACTGGGGATGTTTGGTGCCATAGATGAGGGGGTTCAGGCAACTGTTGAACAGAAGAAAGGCCATGGCTAGCGGCGTACCATTCGGGCCGTACGGGCCCAGGACACAGATGCCAAAGGGGATCACGCACAGGAAGAAACCGAGGACAACGTAGAAGGCATTCTTGGTGATGCGGTACTCCAGTGACCTTGGACCTTTGTTTCTGGTGGCAGCGGTGGGATTGGCCTAATTTGTTAAAATGAAATAAAGATTGAAAGAATGAATAGGAAGAAATATTGAACTGATGACAATATCAAAAGTAAAAAAAAATAGCCCTGCCAGTTACAAGTAACCTGGTAACTGACCAAGCGCTTACAGAATCATCACTCTGGTCTCTGGATACCGTTATGATTCTGCACTATGTACAGTGCACATTCTCCACTAAACTGCGGAGCATTCCAGCCTGTCACCCTTTTTCACACGTTCGCAACCGTTCCACACCTGGGTGGGGAGGGGCAAGATTCATAAAAAATTTGATTGTTTCTACTGATGTTGTTCATTAATAATCTTCTGTCACTAAAGTTCAAAATGATCAATGGAATTTAGCCTAAAACTGAGCAATACCGGTAGAGTAGACGTAGACGGCGCATGAACTGTACCCACATCATCAGCGGTTGCCGCATCGGTCGGTGCAACCGTTGTCAAGGTTTGGCTGGTGACTGGAGCAGGGGCAGCTGCGGAGGAGGTTTGCTTGGTCGAGGTGTCCTTCCACTTGTTCTGCGTTCTTTCGTGCTTGCGGACGTGGATGTAGATACGGGCGTAGAAGATCAGAACTATTACGAGAGGAAAGCATGTCAAAAATGTTGCCTGCAAGTAGGTGTGAGTCAGATTCTCCGAGCCTATGAACGAAAAGATCAGTGAAGGCCATCAATCAATTTATCAACTCAAGGAAATTTTTATTGCTCCTATAATCATCGGTATACTGTTCGAAATAACATTATGAACTGTATATGATAATGAACAGCGTACATTCAAGTGATATGAATTAGATGAGGAAGCAGCTAGTATAGGGAGAGTCCCTATAAGTGCATTACACATGAATTTTTGTTGTTGTTGTTGTTGTGAACACTCTTTATATTTGAATTCGCATATACCGGAAAATCAAGTGCTACCTTTTAATATTCGGCCGCTTCATGAAATATCAATAGATCAGAGACTGAATTCAATATTAGATGTTCTTCTTTCATCAACTGAATATGATCGAACAAAGAAGAGAGTCTCTAACAATTACCTTGCCCAACTGCTCTGCAACATACAGAAACCTTATTTTACAGTTGAGTGCTGTACCCTTTTTTAAAATATTCATCCTCATCGGCGATTCAGAGATTGAACATGTTGAAGGACTTAGATACCGTTAGGACATTTTCCTTTGTTCTGTTCTGTTTTTGTTTTATTTTTTTATGTTTTAGATTGGGGAGATTAGGCATTCGGACTGAAATGATCCTTCAGAGCCTGCTTTAACAGAGTTTTACCTGAGGTTATATTGGCTAAATTTTGATGATATTCTGGAGTGAAGATTCTGTATTCTTACCATCTTCGTTTTCTTCGATATCCGTGCACAGGTGCGGTCCGTCGTCATACCCCAGGCGGGTGAAGCCCCCAAGGAAAGGGACCAGGATAACACTCAATGGGATGAGCCAAGTGATAACCAGGAAAAGCACCACATTCAGCTTCGAAAAGAGCTGTATCATCATTGTTTATGATAATGATAATAATAATGAAAATGATTGTGAGAGAGGCTTGCGGTTACACCACTTATTCTTTCAAGAGTGATTGAAAGGATGGCAATGATATTTATAATGATAATGATTATCCACATTAAGAATAGGCACAATAATGTTAATGGCATGTTCAAATGTACTTTGTCCGTACGTTTATCTTCATAATGTTTTAGCTAAGGCCTACCCGCTAATTCTATCAATTTGACAGAAATGGCTCATAGGGCTGCAAGAGTGAAGTAATTGTACTGTATAAACACCATTTCAGTTTAAATTTCAATTCAATTTTAATTTCAATTTCAATTTCAATTTCAGTGTTCCTTCAGAAATGATGATGATATACACCTATTAGCATTTCCTACTATGTACCTATTACCAAAACACCAATTGCTACTAAAATGTTAATATAATCATTATTTTAAAATAATTCACCTGGGCCTTCTATAAAGGGGCGTACCCATGGGATATGCCACTGCAATTATAACTACCTTCAGGGGTGTCGCTAGAGGAAGGGAGGGGGGGGGGGGATGCGTTGGGAAAAAAAATGGAAAATCTCTCGGCTAATTTGATAATACATATATGCCAAACATTTTTCGTTACCTTTTTCGCCATATCATTTTTTTTTTCTTTTCAAAGATTGAGGACTAATAATTGTTCTTCCTTGTTGGGGGAAACTTTCAGTTCATTTGTAGGTAAATTTGATCCGGCATCCCCCCTACACACACCAACTCAATAATGGTCTTGTGACGCCCCTGCTTAATTATATATACCTTCCGATAGGTCGACGACGTCATCGTAACGAGGACCATACGGTTGAAACCGATGATGGCTAGATGCCAAACACTGGCACCGTAGCAGACGAATGAAATGATTGCGACGACGACACAGGACGTATCTGACAACGGCCAACCGGTGGTAGACACGATTCCGACGATCATGAACGGGATATTGAGGCACGTCATCATGTCCGCCACCGCCAAGCTCGTCACGTATACATTGGTGATCGTGCGGAGTTTCGGGTACATGACGACGACGATGATGATCAGGAGGTTTCCTACTAACCCGACGACGGCGACGAATCCCAGCCAAATGCTAAGGGCGATGCGGGAGTGGAGAGTTTCCGAGTCGTCAGGACGACCTTCATCGACGTTGGTTTCGTTCAGGCGGCTTATTGATAGATTCATGTTTCATCGATTCTGTACAGGTTATCACTTTAAAATGTCCTGGTAATATATTGACAAGCACAAAAAGAGATGACAGAGAGGAGATGAAAGAAAAAATAAATCTTGAAAAAACAGTTCTTTTTCCAAAATGAATAAAAAATTATAAAAAAAGAACATTGCAGCACAGCAAGCAAAAACTCACCACCAAAACAGGCAATTTTTGCTGATTGTGGAAAAAAAACTATTTCTCAACGTCACAGCACCAATCAGATGGATCTCTTCAACGAAGAAAAAAAAGTTCATTCACAATACACCCCAATACACCACGGATTCTTCGCATTCTATTGATGGCTCTACAATTTTACATTTTATCGTCTTTTTTCACCATTTACCTATTACTCGAATATATAGGTTTCCTCATAGCCGGATCCAGGATTTTATTATTAGTAGTAGTATTATCATTGTTATTGTTATTATTAATATTATTATTATTATTATTATTATTATTATTATTATTATTATTATTATTATTACTATTATTATTATTATTATTATTATTATTATTATTATTATTATTATTATTATTATTATTATTATTATTGTTGTTGTTCTTATTCTTCTTATTATTATTATCATTATTATTATTATTATTATAATTATTATTATCTTTATCATCATTATTATCATTATCATTTATTATTATTATTATTATTATTATTATTATTATTATTATTATTATTATTATTATTATTATTATTATGATCATCATTATCATCATTATCATTTTTAACATCATCATCATCATCATAATCATCATTATGATTATTAAGTATTTGGCGTCACCTGTGCCTGGGAGGGGATGGGGGGGGGGTATTCCATATTCCCAATGCATTTATGCATTGCGAATATTACGGAGAAAATATGATCCTGCAGCTTTTCACCAAACGATACGTGTAATTATTGAGTTATATGCGGGAATATGATCATTAACATATCATTTAATTTCATTTATTTCATTTCATTTAATTCTTCAACCATTTTTAAAAACATTCAAAATTACATTGTTTACTGATAACATATCAAGACATATCAGACATAAAGTAAGAAAACAAACCAAAAATTGGTGAGGGTACCTCAAAGAAGCTTGAGCTTGTAAGAGGGAGGCTCCCTTAATAAGTAAAGAAGGAAAAATTACATAATAAAGACAGAATTATATACCACGAAATACAGAATTATATACAAGAGTTAGGTACTTGAAATTCAATTTCCTATCAAGAGCACTTACTGACTTTTTTTATTCCTTCGACATGTTAAGACGGAGTGAAAAAAAAAAGTTTTAAAAAGAAGTGGCTATTTCTAAGAACCTTATATATTTTAAGGGGAGGTAGTGACGCGAGAAATTGTTAGCACGCTTATTAGCACTTATACAGTCCACTTTATTCTTTTCCCTTTCTTTATATTCTTTGAATTAATCATACACTTGGGTGCGCTTAGATTATGATTACCTTACACCCGAAATATTTTTGTGAGATTATTTTATATAATGCAACTTGAATTCTCGCCTGAAAACATCGCCAATTAGAGGAACATATACATATAAACATATGAATAATATTATACTGTACGGATCAATTCGTTTTATAGTCCACCGATGTATTGACTATGCATAAATAAATGCTTACTAATAGTATGAAACTTGAAAGGAAAATGTATGAAAATGTTATGCTGGATCGTCGAATATTATACCGAAATCTCAACAACGTACCAAAATGAAGTCGAAGAAAAACGAGTTAGCAATTGTCAGGTATATTGTGATTTTGTATAGGGGGATGGGGAATTTTACATCTTTTAACAGATGATTTTATCACCTAAAAAGGAACAATAAAGAAACACTCGGAGATAAAAGTCACATAAAAATTATCGCAGAAAATACGACAAAGCCGAAACGTGGCAAAACTGAACTGAACTGAATTGACGTGAAGTGCTTTATTGAGAAAATAAAGTTCAAACAGGGATACATAATTAAATGGAATTTAATATTCTCAATGCTGTTAACATTTTCAAATTCATATATCCAGGCCTACAGTGTACATAGACTTGGTCGTATAGGGGTTAACATTATAATTCATTATGATGAAGTGTCAGATGAATGTTAAAAAAGAGTGACACGTACTATCTGGGCCCTGTTTCATAAAACTTGTTCTCAATAACAACTGCCCTATTTCTATGACAAATTTGCTCTCAGCCAGTCGTATTCAAGGATTTCAGTAGCTTATAACAATTATTGTAACTTGTTCTTGATGACAAGTTTTTTATGAAACGGGGCCCAGATGTTCATAGTTAATTGAGGAATAGCCACACACACACACACACACACACACAAAGAGAAAATGACACGAAGGAGAGGTTTCATGAAACGGAGCCCAGATGGATAGTTAATTGAGGAATAACGAAAGAAGAAGAACAAGAAGGAGAGGTGTAGAAAGAGGGAGAGAGAGAGAGAGAGAGAGAGAGAGAGGGAGAGAGCATTATTACAGCAGAAAGAGTGCAAGACAAAGCGAATGGGAACAGTGAGGGCATGGGTGTCGAACCCAGGGGGATGGGGGGGGGGGGGGTATATATCCCCAAAAGAGTTTGAGGTGGAGGAGACCTGTATTATCACCCCCCCCCCCCCCAATATCTTTGGATGAAATAAATAAGAAGATACATTGACTTAAAACTAATAATTACCCAAACTCATTATGTTTGATCTTGAAATACCATCACATTCTTTAATGATTAAATGTAAGGACATTAAAAAATGCCATAATTTCAATGCAAAATATCGAAGAAAATTCCCAAAATTTGTTCGCTCCCATTGTTATTCTCAATTAAGGGGTTCCGTCCATTGGCGTAGATCCGTGCATTCCTTCTTTTCATTAAAAACCAGTTTGGGATGCTCTAAAATGCAAGTTTTATAGACAGATTTTTGAAAAAGTCCCTGGTGTGGGAGGGGGGACACCCCTCTCCCACACCCTCCCTCGCCGTCATCCCCCTCAATCATGAACACGGATCGACACCCCCTGAGTGAGGGAGAGAAGAAAAAAAATCAATGTCACTCATGATTATGAATACTTGGAAGCTTACAAAGAACTAATTGATGATTGATAGTTCTGAGTCACTCTAAATGGGTAGGACCTCGCTCAGCTTTATGATCGCTATATCTATGGACGCTAAACTAATAATACCTTTAAAAACACAGTTAAAACCATGCATCCATCTGGGTTTGTTTTCCTGCTCTTAGACGACAGAAGGTTGGGTTAATTTTTGATAGCAGGAGTGAAATATCGGGAAAATCTAGCTTTTATTATAAAATAACAACAGCAAACGACTGAGGCCCCCTATCTTTATTTTCATGTTCATCACCAATGCCATTGTATAATGCATTAGATTATGATTCTCAAATATTTCTCAAATATTAATTTGCACTAATCATAAAAATGCTCGACAGAAGTGATAATAATAGGTATGGAAATCAAAGACAAATACAGAGTGGCCCAGAAAGGAAGTGTAACAACCTTTGATGTGAAATTTCAGCAATATCATTGATACAATATTATGACTTTTTGTTTTATTGGATAGAAAATTCTTTTTCGAGTGAAATGACACAAGGCAAAGATCATGAGTTTTGGGTAAGGCATTTTGATATTACGGCTATTTTTGTGAGGTAGTGTCAATTTCAAAATCTGCTTCAAGTTTGACTACGGTTGCAAAAGTAGCAAACATCGAAATTGATATTGCCTCACAAAAACAAAAAAAGCCGTAGAATAAAAACGCCCTGCCCAAAATTGATGATCTTTTCTCGGAAAAGAATCTTCTACCCAATAAAACAATAACATAAGATATTGCGTCAATGGTGCTGTTGAAATTGCAGATCTTATTTCTACTGCATTCTTTCTGAGCCACCTTGTATAAACTCGGCCCAAGGGAGGTTAATGGGAAAAATCCATTTCAATTTATCGCAGAGGCCTAGTTCTTGGCTATATCATGAATTATTGATTTATGTATTCAAGACGAGCGAGGAAAGGGATGAAATTGACTTCACATTTTGGAATGAGAAGAGTGAATAACATATACTATTCATCTCGATAATAAATAAAAGAGGGCAAAGTATGGAGCCATGTAGAACCCTCTATATAGTACGTTGATCACACCAGAGAGATAGTGGTAAATTACTTCAGGTCCGGTCTGAGAATTATTTACTAACAGGGGAATTCCTGGAAAACCTTTCACAAATTTCCTTTCCTTTTCTTAATGCTCAAGAGCATCGAAATGTTTACTAACAGAATCATACGCACGATTGAGCAATTTTGCAGGAAAGAACATTGAACTCGTAACGCTATACTTCTGGGCCCTGTTTCATGAAACTTGTTATAACAAATTGTTATAAGCTACTGAAATCCTTGAATCCGATTGGCTGAGAGCAAATTTGTTATAGAACTTATTATAACAAGTTTCATGAAACAGGGCCCTGGTCAACATCGCCAAATTCACGTCAGCAATACCATTGCATTATATTCAGAACATGTACATGAGCAAGCGATATTTGAAGATGAAAAAAATTGATTTAATCCTACAGAGCGAGATGAATATCAAACAAATGGCTTTATTCTGATTTTGATGTCAATTCAGTTCATTCGGTAATACATGCATGTACACAGTTTGTGGAGTACCAGATCGGATAATCCATGCAATATCATTTTCATTCCGAAATTTGTTTTAGTAGTGTATCTCTCCTATATTAATTATGACCTTGATTGTTATTAGTGTATTCGTCGAAGAGTCGGCTAAAGCCAATTACTGAAAACTCGCACGAGTAAACCATGTAGAAAGAATATCAGAGAAGCAAAGTGTCGAATGTTCAAACATCACACCAACAATGAAATAATTTTGGATATTACACATAGAACAGAAGCATCGCCATGTTTAAAAAATGAGAATATATATGGCTAAGCTACATATTTTATCTCTCGTATGTGCTTTCTGAACGCTGCAAAAACTGTGTTTTAGACTGTTAAAATATCATCACGTGAAAGTCCTTAAAACGTACTTGTTTAAAAAGTATTTTGGTATATGTTTGACATTTTACGGCATCTGTCTACTAGTATCCGTTTATTTTTCCTTTCCTAACGCTCATAAAGATACTACTACGGTGATAAGGGCTGTAAAATCACCGTAGTAATGCACTTTAAAGGGAAAGACTACCCTGATATAAAAGTTGGTTTTAAAAGAAGCAGAACAATTAAAGAACTAAACAGATCAGTGAAGGTTTGAGCAAAATACGATAAGAAATAAGAAAGTTAAGACTTTTTAAAAGTGTAATCAATCAAACTGGCAGCTCCGTGGCACAGCTTGCGAGCTCCTCTCCTTTTTGCCCTATACCCCCCAAATTCATTAATTTTCATTTTCTCTAATGAAAATATTAAATATACATGCACCTTAGATATAATCTTCACTCATATGTGTTTACACAAAACCTGTGTGAAAAAATATCCATTCCTTCATCAAAAACTAAGAACATGAAAATTTATGAAAGTTTCTGTACTGAGCAAATGGGAGCCAATTTGGGTTTGATTGCTTACAACTTTCTTATTTCTTATCGGATTTCGCTCAAATATTTACTAAACTGTTTCTAACATTTTTCTGCTTCTTTTAAAACCAACTTGTAATCAGGGTGGACTTTTCCTTTAAAGGGCCTAGGATAGGCAGCGTTTTCAAATGGGTAACATGCTAGATAAACATTTCTGTTGGATTTAGCATATTAAAATGGTTTTAACTATTTTAACATGCTAAATGCAATCCACCAGGTTGAGAACGCTGTCAGTCCTCGCCCATATGAATAGTGATTTAGCACTTTGATTTTTAGAGTGCATACATATACCTATATCTATATTTCAGTTCAATCGTCTGGACTGAATATCTGGTTTTAATGGCTGAAATGCCTTTCTTTGGTAGACAATCATATAGAGGGCATTTTCACTTAATTCACTTAATCAGGTCAGGAAATATATCAGTGTAGTGGTTGGATTAAATGTATACATTACAGGAGCCCTGGGGCGCAGCGGCGTCGCTAGAGGGGGGGGGGGATGTAGAGGCGTCACCCCCCCCCCCCCACTCAAAAAATTGTTGTCGGCAAAAAAAGGAGGGGGAAAGGGAAAGGGAAGGGGAAAGAGAAAAGGAAAAGGAGAAAAGAGAAAGAAGGAAAAAAAAAAAAGGAAAAGGGAAAGGAAAGGAAAAACGAAAACAGAAAAAAATAAGGTAAAGAAAAGGGAAGGAAAGAAAAAGAAGGAAAAACTGACCCACCATTTTTTCTCACAAAAACACTGGAAAGCTAATATTCGGGCAAAAGGCGCCCCGCTTGGAAATGGGCTGCAGCCCCCCCCCCCCCCCCTCACCTCGAGGATTTTCAAAGTTCCGATATTCAGGCAACCACAAGTTCATACCCGGGTAGCAGGTGCCAGAATTTGGGCAGCGATGTTCCCAGACTGCCCCCTGACAACTTCCCCCCCCCCCCCCCACTGAGTGACTTTTGGAGGCCTGGCTGGGGGGGGGAAAAAAATCGCCACCCCTTTTAGAATTGTTAACCTTTGGTGTTGTTGTTGTTGTTGTTTTTTGCTTGTTTTTGCTTGTTAGAGAATTATGAAGGAAAACTGGATCCCATAAAAGCTGATAACCACCCCCCCCCCCCCCTTACTGAGCGACTTTTGGAGGGCTGGTGAACTTGAAGGGGGGCGCAAAAAACGCAAAAGAGAGAAAGAAAAGGGGGAGAAATACAAGACAAAATGCATAAGAAATTGTGTTTTATAGGGTTTGAAATTTTCTATAGCTCGGTCGCTTTGCTCCCTCGCATAATTATGTTAAAATCTAGTTATTTCGCTCCCTGATGGCATGTTTAAAGTGTTAACAATTAATTGACTCTAGTTGCATTGCTCCCCCCCCCCCCCCCCCCCGCATAAGTCAGGAGCTTGTTAAATTTTGCACCCCCTGATGGGATATACGTGCATAAAAAGCACTTTCAAAATGTAGCGCATTCGAAAGAAATCATAAATTTGCCTTGCAACTGCCTTACTTAATTCTTCAAATATATTTCTTTAGGGTTTTCATTCATTTTTCGCCACCCAAATAGGAATGTTCAAAATTAAAAAAAAAAAAAAAAAACTATTGCTAGGTAGCTGCATTCCCTTGGATTTTTCTTTTTTTTTTTTAAAGGGTAAAATACATAAGAAATTTCAATTTGAGGAGTGAAAAGGAAAAAAAAGAAATCTGCCGCTCGGTCGCGTTACTCCCTCGCTTAAACAATAACTCATCAAATTTGGGCTAACAACCCTGGGTTGTGTGCATCAAAACTCATTTTCATGTAGTGCCATCATTTCTAGATTTAAGAAGCTCATTAATCTGAGTTTTGGCATGGGGGGGCAGATTTGATAGTTTGTCCCGGGTCTACTTCACCTCCATAAATCTCTGACAAGCAAAAATAAAAAAGGTTTTGGGGTTCTAAAAAGGGGGAGGGGCACAATAACAAAAAGGGAGGGTACAATGCATACTTTTCTTCCAAAAGGGCGGGGGGGGGGGGCACGGACCCGAGTGCCCCCCCCTAAATCCACCACTGTGTGACCATATTTCAAATTGGATTTGATGTATGGCAAGAGTGCCCAAATCTGCGCAGCGCCCTTGTCTACGCACACGCATAACTGCACGATACTGAGCGGATTCCGATAAAACAAAACATGTAAAGACCACAAACTTTTCGTTTTTATTAAAGCGATAGATATTCATGCAGAAAACGAATCAAAATATCGAAAAAATTCTTATATCAGTGATTTTATTCACAAGCCTCCAAATCTTGCCTTTCATGTGACATGTCAGAAATTCACGGCCGAACTACGTATAAAATGAATGACACATGGGTACCATTGTTTTTTTCAATGTCAAAATGATATGGCCGCCTTTTCTTGTGAAAATGGCATTGTTCTTGCTCGAATTTTGACTAGATTTTTTGCACACCTACTCTTTAGAATATCAAGAATAATATAAAATTATAGGCATTACTGGAATATTAAAGAAATTCTTGTACGATTTCAGGTAAAATCTTCGGTGCGCAGACGCTAGAGCTCCTCATCACACGAAAACAACACATGTTGAAAAATTAACAACGGATTAATAATGTACACATAATCGCTAGCCTAGTACCAGTTTATAAATTATAAAAAAAAAATTAAAGGTGAAAAGGGTAAGAGAAATAGAGGATATTGATGTATTGTCAAGTATTTACATTAAATGAATATAAAAATATCGAAGATTTGAGGGAAGATAAACAAGAAGTATCATATGATGTAAACAGTAGGCCTATGTTCAAAACAAGGAAATACGATAACTATTCCACAAATTGAAATTTTCAAAAGTTCTTTTTATTCTGGAGCGGCGTGATATATACAGCATTTCAGATTTCCTCATTTTCTCATTTCACTGAATCGGGATCATTCTTGCAAGCTTTTTGTTATTATGATTCTTCATATTTACCTTTTGATCCTCCTGTAAAAGTAGGCTTGATTATACTCAATCCATTGGGCACACTAATCTCTATTCAATATCCCGGAAAATTGTTCGGGAGACGCCTTGGGTATTTTTTTTTTTCAAAGCTAAGCTCACATCAATAAGTACAGGCCATAGAGTACAGGCCCGACGTTCTATGGGCCTGTATATATATACCGGGGGTGGTATCATTTTTTAAAAAAGCCAAAATATGGAGGTAATTTTTTTAAATTAAAGAGTAAAAATAAGCCTACATGTATATTGTATATCTCAATAAGCGATGTTTATAGGTTATAGGGCTAGATCTGACAAATATATATAGTCAATATTATTCAAAAATTATAGCCAGAGGATTAATCTTTTTAAACTGAAAATGATAAACGAAAATACATTTGTAATCCCGTTTCCATAATACTCATCATGAATTAGGGCTAGAGAAAAAAGGGTAAATTGCTCACCTTCTCTACTCCTTCTCGATGAAAAATGAATCGAAGAACTGATATTTTAGAAGCCATCGTCGCCGACTGCTGATCCGTTCATCAATCTCGCAAAATACGAAGTTAGTATCATCCTCCCATGTAAATAAATATATGATCACGTGATCAATCCAGCAGAGAAGCATCCTCCAACCATGCCAAACCTACCTCATGACACGTCATGATTTGTAGTCAAAATAATACTTTGTTCAGTCGTCTGCTTTTGTTTTCCCTTACAGTACAATGTTACTTCTTGTTTTGAATTTCGAGCTCGACATATTATGAAGCGTTTTATTTTATTCTAATAATTTGAAGTGTTTTATTCTGTTCTATAATTTGAAGTGTTTTATTATGTTCTAATAATTTGAAGTGTTTTATTCTATTATAGAGCCCCGTGAGTAAGTGTTCGTATTTATTCGGTCCGTGACATTGAACATTTAATGGATTCTGATGTTAGGAGGTAGCCATGGCAACCGGATTGCATGAATATTTGAAACTCCATTAGTGACACTCTTTGCAATGAAACGGAGAACTGTTCACTAAAAATAATTCTTCTTTACAAATTGTCTAAAAGGATCATAACTTTCAAAGTTTGCCCGTCCTTTCGAACTCATCAGACTCCCTATCTTATATACTCTCGTTCATTTTCTTCCATTCAACATTACCCTGATTATTAAGGGCTTTTTTATTCTTCGCTCTAATTTTTGATATATGTTTTCTTTGGAAGTATATGTTATTTCTTTATTTTTCTTTTATAAAAACCACACGCAGACACACACACAGGCACAAACTTACATTCTCCCCTCCTTTTTGCCCTTTCATTCTCTCTCTCTCTCTCTCTTTCAAGTTCAAGTTCAAGTTCAAGTAAAGGCTCATTTCATATAAAATTCAATACATGATAGGCAGCCTAAGGGCTGAAATAAGCATATTTATATACTCACACATACACCCACACACACGCACACACACCCACACACACACACACCCCCCCACACAGAGCATAACTTCAATTACACAAACTACAATAACGTATCTAGGGTTCTAATTAAAAGTGACAAGTGGGGAGAAAATGTCAAGGCGACATTTCTCTACAGCAGAAAATGATGAGCATAGCATAAAACGGTGAATACTAACAACGAGGTGAAAAAGGTACACAATTAGAAGAATATTATCTGAAACATTTTTTGACAAAACTGTCATTCCCCACGAATATTTCAGAACCTATTCATATTTTGTTATCTACATGAAAGAAATGGAAAGTATCTACACCATTCCAAGGAGAAACTATATATGGAAAAAAAAAACACTCCCCCCCCCAAAAAAAAATATATATATAGCGAGAAAGGTGTGGATATGTGTACCGTTCGGTTGAACCATGTTAAATTTAGATATGTGAACTCCTGCCGAGTAACATCTTTTTCAATTTCACTTACTCCTGTTGATTTATGTTGCCAGCTTTATGACAATTCTGTTCTGTTGTCTTTTCAACGAATGATGCAGCCCCTATTCATGTTTTATCCGTCATGCATGAAAAAATTGAAATGTCCTTCATCATTCCTAGGGGAAAATCTATGGAAAAAATAAAACTTTCGTAATTCCTGACAACTATTTTCCTCCACTAATGATGCGTACACCATTCATTTTATTCATCGTGCATGAAAGGAATTGAAATGGCCTGCATCATTCCTAGGGGAAAATCATAACAAAAAAACATCCTTTAAAATTTCTGTTCATATTCATCCCGTTGTACAGTAGATTTCCAACATACACCTCATTACATGTGAAGCAATGCAAGCCCAGAATTCTTATATATCATTTATTAATATACATTTCTCATATTTCAAACACAGTATCATACAGTATGTTTTCAAACATAGTATCATTACATATGTTTGTATCCATAGCTACCATACATTTACTTAATAATAATCTTTTTCCTCTTGTTGTGTAACATTATCATTCACCCAAAGCAGTATGACGTAAAGTTATACAGTACTATCCATCGAAATTTGCATCGAAGCAATAGATGTGACATAATTAAAAATCAGATGCCCTCCTTAGTAAGCCTGTGAGCTTAGCATACAGCAATTTAACCCAATATCCTCTATCATAAGCTTTTCTCCGCTAATGATTTAATGAGATTATGATTATGTTTGCCCAGTACACCATGTTCCTTATTAACTCCAAAACAATATTCTATAAACCAATGGAATACACTCAATATGCGTTTTTGTAGCTTGAGCTGTGGTCTAATGGATAAGTCAGTCACCACTGGGTTCGAATCTCTGCCGCAGCACCGACGTCCTTTGGCGAATGAATCTGCATTTGCCACTCTCGACCCAGGTGAGGTAAATGGGTAGCTGGATAGATTATTCCATGAAATGCACCATGCGCTGCCTGGTAACAGTTGCCGGAGTTAAAGCCAGGGTAATAATTTCATAAGCGCAGAGGGTCGTTATATCAGAATGTGATATGCACTGTACAAGAATGGGAAATCATTATTACTATTATTATTATTATAAAGTAAAATACATTCAGTACATAAAAAATGTAACACTAATGAAAAGAATATATGTTGATGGGGATCCAATAACACTGACACGATCATGAATGTAATGGTTTTAAAAGCAAAAATGTGTGTGGGCCCCTTGGGGGGGATTGAAGCAATTTCCCATAAAAGCTGTTGGAGAAAATATTTTTTCAATTGATAATATCTCCCTGTACACTGAACTCGTTTTACTACAATGCAATCAAAACTCACCGTCCTAATACAATGGAGTACATACATGTACATGTATAAAAGAGACTTTATGATCATATGTAGATTTTATATTGGGAACATTTGAACAATGCACCAGTAAAATTCCATACTAATGCATTCTATAATCCATTTAGTATATTGCTACGAAACCATATCCCTAATGAAATTTAGATATTTTATCATATTCTGCTCATTTTGGATGATTTTTTTTTTAAAACATACATGACGGAATAAAGGTTTCAAGTTACGAAATATTCAACTTAGAAATTATGTACGAGCTGAAAATGACTACATTTCGTCAATTTGATATTCATATTGTACAGCCGTGCATGGTAGAAAATAACTTACATACTGGTATGTAAAATCATATTGTACACAGAATCTTTGAAATGATTCATTTTATATATAGTTCTGTATTGTATGGCATAAATAGGCATAGTTATTTTCGACAACTGTATGGTACAAACGACAGACACAATGCATCTCACATATGCATTTAAACATATTGAGGAATACTAAGGTAAAAATTAAATCAATTATTTCCCAGGGCAGCAAAACAAGCTGTTTCCATACACAGGCAACCAAGTTTCTCATCATCTTTAGCTGTGTAAATTTCAAATACAAATTTAGCTTTTAACAATATCTACATGAGAAAGTCTTTAAAACAAGATAATTATGGTAATAAGCTCTATAATCAATTCTATCAAGACTAGAAAAAATCTCTGATAAATAGTTGCCATTTAATTTTTTTAATCTCTTTTTTTTTCTTCAAAGTGACATCACCTTGAAGTACACCGACTTTATTCTTTTTATAATTCTTTTAAATTTGGTGCCACTGACATAAATTTCTACACGTACATACGAGGTTAATGAATAAAACACTTAAGTAGGGTACATATAAAGCACATCATCTATTTTTCAACTAATTTTGACATGTTTAATAATATAGAGTCAGTAGAGTTTTCCAATCAGATAATAGGACAGGTAGTTAAAAAAAAAAAGATCGCAGAAGTATTCAAAATTTATGCATACTGGATATTTTAAACAATTATCAAAAGTTGGTTTCTAATTTCTATCACATAAAAATTGAAAGACTTTTGGATTAATACCTAATATGCATTTAATTCTAAACAAACACAAAAAATGGAACCTACAATGTACAAGGATCCCTTTTAATAGACCCATTGCATTGTTTTCATGTAGGGAACCAATATATCACATGAAAATCTTGATATCATGTACATGGATTGAAACTTTTCAAGTTTAGGTTTAATAACAGAACTTTACCATCAAGTCCACTGGATTTTGAACCCCAAACCTTTTGCACATTCAAGACATTCATAAACTTTTCAGACTAAATCTGGACCTAAATCTAACTGAGTTGTAATCTCTACGTACATGTACATGCGTGTGACCTTATTTTTACAGCAATGAAATGAGGTTTAAATAATTTCTTGAGGAGGAAATTTCAAGGCAATTGAAAAAAAAAAAAAATTAAATCAACCACATTATCTTTAATTAAATTATGTGAACGTTACGAAAACCTTTCATATGATTATTTCCATGGTAACAAGGTCATTTTGGGCTTTATTATCATGCGACCTAGTGACAGCCAATGTAAGTACAAGTCACCAATACACTAAGCAACAACCCAGGGAGTTTCAAAAAGCTGTTCGTGAAGTTACCCATGACTTTACAAATGACTTAAATATGACAAGCCAAATGGGATGCTCAGTCATTTTTAACTGCATCAACTAAAGTTGAACTGTGCAGATGTAGATTAACATTCTTATTAAACAAACATCTTGAATGCAAAGTATATTTTTTGCCATAATTTCATCGAGGTTATTGGAAATACAGTCATGCTTTGTTAAAACATCAGGAAAAACTTTGGGCATCCTATCTGGCACTTCATATTCAAGTCGTTTGTAAAGTCATGCGTAACTTTACGAACAGCTTTATGAAACACCCCCCAGGTATGTTCATCAAATGCTGTTTCACACATAACACAACTGGTTAAACCCATTGCTTAACGGAACCGGATGGTTCATGTATTGAGCCTATGGGGAATAAGAGAATTCAGAAGCCAAAGGGTTAATCAACAAACAGACTGTAAAAAAAAAATGGAAATCAAGGCAGGAATTAATTCCTTGAAATGCTAGAGCGCCTAAAGTGCAGTCATGCTAAAGACAGGGTAATAATTTTGGAGCGCCAGGAGTGTCAAGTCTGACAGACATGTGCGTTATACAAGAACCCACTATTATTACTATTATTATTTATAAAACGGGTTCAAGAATGTAGCCATCCTGACTGGTCAATTAACACCATGTGACCGTGCAAAAAAAAGTACTAACGCACGGCGAGGGGACTAACGCACGGCTAATCTGGATCAAACACGAATATTGTAAGAAAACACAAAGATTGTAGACCCGTTTCATAAAACTATTAATACATGGTTGTGAGTTCGTGTGTTAGTACGATCCAGCAACCTCAGGATTTTATTGAGGTGTCTAACACACTGGGCTACGCCTCGTGCATTAGTACACCATGATAAAAACCTTGGTGTTGCCGGATCGCACTAACGCACTCCCGACCATGTATTAATAGTATATTATTATTATTTTTGGACAGTCAACCTTAGTTCAAAGAGAGTCTCCCTGGAAAAGTGAAATCAATTCATATTTCCAACAAATTCTAAATCATATACTAAAAAGGTCTTTCAAAAATATTACCAAGTACAGGCTCAAACCCTTGTCCAACAGTACAACTTCTTATCCAAGATTAGACATGGAAAGGCAAGAAAAAGTAGGGACTGATCATTACCACAAAATACACACATGGACTTGAATACATGGGACTACTTTGTAACCATAAATTCTTTTTATAAAGATGATTGAAAATGATATTTCGTGGCTAAATGGTACAATATCCCTCTAAAAACCCATTTCTTCCAACTGCATAATTTGCCACATACAAGCAGGAGCTTACATACGAATTTAGAAACTTTTCAAATACCAAGTATATACTTACAAAAGACAATATAAATGTATCTCTAAGCATGAAACTACTTTTAGCTTGAAATTAATTTGGTGATCTACAAGTACATACAATGTCTATGATAATTATCTACACAATCTGGAATGAAGGTCTTGTACTATTTTTGTCAATTTTCTAAAAATTTCAGTGGTTTCCTCAATTTGAAGCTTGCTTGCAGCAAAATAAATTACATGGCGAATTTTACAAAAAGGAGAAAATAAGGGAATATGCAACTATTAAAGGTGTGTGCAGGCAAAATGTGAATTAGACCAGCATGACACTGATATAAAATATTTCTATACAGAGATGAAATTTTGCCATGATGAAAATCATTACAGGATGAAAAATTTCACTACATAAGACATTACATAACAGTTTGTATTCAATAAAGTTAGCATTGAGTTCTGGATATGGAATTACATTTTTTACAGTAATTCTGAAGTGCTAATAATGGAGTAGATGAACTGTTACGACCAACAAAACCGCAACTCGCATTTACACATGTATAAGAAACCATGCGTCATGCACATGGTCAGCAATACTACAGGTAGTTTGATTTTCCTCTTTATTTGCTCATGACATATCTATCATCGACTTCCCGACAAAATTTTAATGGCAAATGTATTTTATTTGTAGTCTTAAACATTCGTTGTATTTTCTGCTTCATTTTAACGCTTTCGAGACAATTGACCACATTCTGTGGTTTAGCTCAATAACTTTTGATTCAGACCTCTAAAAAATATACCAGATGCATGGGTAGAAAGAGCAAAAATTTCTACACACATTGTTTCCATTTTTGTTGCATGACCATATTGCGTTTGATGCCAGAAATTGTAAAAAGGAGAATAAGCTTCAAAATCCTTAAATTGGCAACACATTGAGAGGTTCCAAATCACTGTTTTTTATCAAAATTGGCAATTTTTTGAACTTTCGACTAAGTTTCTAATGATGTATATTGTTTTCAAAGACATTACATTTTGTTAGAACCATGTCGCACTAAAAGAAAAATATTAGTGTTGCCAATTTGGAGAACAAAATGTGATCAATTTACCCCTTAAATAATTCCTGTCATGAAAGGGTTAATAGAATAAAATCTCTGACTTTACTATACTAGAACTCAAGAATACCTCTAAAACCTTTTGCTAGAATTCAAGTTTAATCTACAAAACCACTTTCAATAAACACTGGAGACAGTACTCAGAAAGGCATACTAAATGTAGTCAGGTTTAAACCCCAACTAAGTGAGTACAGTGGGCTTCTAATTTATGGAGTGTCAACCTATTCATTCTGTAAAAAAAAAAAAAAAAAAAAAAAAACCCACCATAATTCCGCTTCTAATGACCCCCCCACCCAAAAAAAAAATCATGCCTATATAAAATATATAAAAATCAATATCTTCTTTAATTTCATGACTTGATTCATTTTGTTTGATCACCTTGTTTCACAATTTGCAGCAATTTGTACAGAAAAATGAGGATGAACCTTGGTGCTCCAAATATATGTGACGAAGTTAGACCAGGTTTCACCACGTACGCCTTTTTGAATACAAGCTTTCTGTTAGGTTTTGTGAGAATGAATTTGTTGTCATTACCAGATCTCGAGATTACCTTTAAACATTTCTTTGGAACTGAAGTTTGATTTGTACATAAAATATTTTTCAATCTTTACACATCGACATGTTCCTCACAGATACCTCATGTCATCTGAAGCAGGGAGTCAATGGTTGCATCCTTATTGCCCCCATTGGCTTCTAGAACGGATCTTATGACCTCCGAGTCCGTCCCAGGGAACATCTCTTGGAGAGCCTTCAGGTCGGCCTGTGTGATCTGTGCCGGTTGAGGGCGCTGTTGGACCTGTTGGACCTGCTGGATGTGTGGCGGCTGCTGAGGGGGGTAGGCTAAAGGAGAGAAAGGAAATAAGTTACAAGGTGATAAACAGCATTTTGCAAAGAATTCTAGGCTGTAGCAATGAGTTGACAAGTCGTTGCAATGCAGTGATAACCCCCAAATATGCTGCTTTGAGATACATCATAAATGTAAATATACTTGAAAGTTTTACTTGAAAGTTTACGTTCATAAGGCAACCACAAGGAGGATTGTAAGCCATGTTTGTAATTTTTACCAACTTATCTTTTGAATGCGAATATGAAATTTTTTATTAGTAGAAGAATAGGGGGTCAGGCTTGCTGTTGTGAATATAACAAACTTTTTGTATTAATGAAAGTGAGGATAGAATTATATTGCACTGTTAAACCCCCTCATTTGTGCTGAAGTAGAGAGTACTGGTACAAAGAAATTTTAGGTTGCATCTTCAGTTAGGCTTATTAACTGATAACAAAACATTTAGCTCATTCCATACAATATTTTTCTTTTCTGTTACGGTCTCTGCAACATAAATTGTGATGACCGTATTGAAAATATTAAATACCACAAAATTATATTCACATAATGAACACTGAAATGCATTACACACATGAATACACTTCATAAATGTTGTGGCTTGCAGAAATGTACTGGTATTTGCAATTTTACAAGCATTTTAAAACGACCTTGCCATTTACTTCTGCTCCATTTGTTAGCAGAGTAGCTGATCAAAACTGAACATTCTAATTTCCACTTGGTCTAAACATAAAAGCTTGCATGAGGCTTGACCTAAAAAGCAACTAACGAATGCAAAATGGATGCCATCAACATAATTGCTATCATACGTAACAAGTGAACTGAATAACTCATCATAGAAAGTTCTTAAAAGAAATATCTACATGTATATACATTTGATTACATCAGAAAGTAGGTCTATTAGGGCATGTTTTTAAAAAAAGAAAACACAAGAACACTTTTGGTCTCTGCTGTATAGAAAATTGAGAGTTTCTTGCAACAATTTTCATGCCTGTTTTTACAGGGGATTTTACCCATGCTTTATTTTTTAGTTTTCCAGAGCTTTTTAAAGAACTCTTCCACAGCAAAATTGCTCACTGCTTCCTCATATTTTTTGTCACTGATTACGTTTCTTATGGTTTACCTGCAACCGGAGCAGCAACAGGTGTATATCCATATGCTGTCGGCATGACAACGGGAACCTGGGCTCCATAGACTACTTGCTGAGGGGGTTGGTACATCATGGGCATCACTGGTACTTGCTACAATCATGAGAGATAATTTGTTTTGAGAGGTGATATTGGTGTCTCTTTAAAATCCACAAGGCAGCCTAAGGGCTGAAGCACATGAAATGTATGAAGCTAAAAGCATAACAAATATAGCTAAATTACAGTGCACCAAGAAATAGTCATACTTAAAATCAAACAATAAAAATAATGTGGAGAAGAATGTGAGAAAGAGAGAGAGAGAGAGAGAGAGAGATAGAAAAAGAGTGAGATGGAGTGAGGTAGAAGGGGGAAATATGGAAAGGGGCACTTGAAAAAAAGAGGAGTATGGCATCATTCATCGTATATAATTTCTAACAAATAAGTAGTGAACAAAATCACTAAAGCACATAATTCCTCTATAATTATAATGACAAAGAATAATGCCTCTATGTATATTTTTTTTAAAACCAATATTTGCTCAATATCTCCCTCAAATCGGTGAAGATATTTTGTTTTATTGGTACAAAAAAGGCAACACTTCACTTTAACCAATCAAGTTACCCCTTGAAGTTAAGTTAACCTGCTGACTACTGAATTCTCTCATTTCCATAGATTTAATACAGGGTCTACCCCGTTCCCGTAGGCAATGTGTTAAAGATAAAGTTGAGTTCTGGTTATGAGATTGAATTGTGAAAGAAACTGTCTCAAAGCAAGTTGGGAAAGGTTGATTATATTGCAAATAAGAATTGGTGTATGCTGTAAGGTTTTGGAATCACCAAAATGATGGGAAATTGACTCAAACATGCTGAGAGTCACATGCACTGCACACAGAAATGCGTATATGGGACTACACACAAATGTTCGGCCCGAACATTTCAGCTATTTCTTGTCATATTTTGAATGTGAGAGCATTTGAAGAGCAATCCTTTTCAGGGGACATATCTACTATGATAATCTTCCAAAGTAATATAAAACGAATGAAAAAGCTCACAAATTATTTTTTACCTTTCCCAGAACTTAAGCTTCCCTTTAATGGACATTTTGTGTTAGAAGCATTACTCACTGTATAAGAGAAGATTAAGTTGATCATTCCTTCCTTGTCCTCGCCTTGCTTGCCCGTCAGAGGGAACCAATCGTCCTTCGTCTCTCCGCTTACCACCGAGGGCGGCAGAGTGATCAGTGCCCAAGCGATCTTATTGTCGGTGGTAAATGCTTTCTGCATATGAAATAAGGTAAGAGAGAGAGAGAGAAGAAAGATGAATGGCCAAACATTATAGATGAAGAGTCATTGGGAGATGTTGCAAAGAGAAACTAGCTTATGGGGCTAGGCCATACATGTACATTATTAAGCATTTAAGGACACCTTCATTTTCGTGTCACAAGTTCTTTAATATTTTCATCCCAAGATCCCAGGCTTTTCCAGTCGATAAAGGAAGGGGATCATTTTTTTTTCCCACTTGATGTGAAAAACAAGAATACTTGCAGAGAAACCCTAGGAAAAACAGATAAGAGAAGAAAAACTCTTTTTAGAATACTGGAGATCCAAAATATTTAACTATAACAATGATACCTGCAAACGCAAGTTCTATATTCACTGTTTTCTCTGATACCTCAATCACACCACCAAAGTAACTCAGCACCAATTCTAAATTGACCGATTCTTGACCATTTAAGGTACTGTCATTTTCTGTTCAGTCTTTTTGTCGGTCTGGTGTGGGTCTCATTGGTGAGACTGGGTTCTGATGGGAAACATTGTACTGACCTCATCAAAGAGCTCTATGTGAACAGAGTCGATACCCTGGCCCAGATTGCACTGTATGGTCTTGTTCCACCTTGGGTTCTTGGATCCGTTCACATCGGTTGGTGTCTCAAAGACTGCATGCCCCACCCTCACTCTGCAGTAAGGGTCCATCCTCGTCATGCCATAGTTCTTCGCTAACCTTGCCTGAAGAAGTAAATACAATTTGAGCATTTACTTGTTTGGAGCACATTTTTTAAAAGACATTTTGGTACAAATTTTGTTGTCAATCTTATTCTTCTATGCCTGAAGACATTTCAACTTAACTTATCTCTAGAGAGTCCTACAAACACCTTTAGATATCTTGATTTACATGTTCAAGCAAAATTTCACTTCTGCTCAAACTAGCACTTTTGACTAATTGATCTTTTTTGACGTTTAGATTTAAAATATAACACTAGTATTTCAAATGATCATAATGAAAGACACTAATGAATTTTTTCTTGCATATTTCTGTCTCTCAGATAAGATTGATCAACTTAAAGGCCACCGCACACCTTATGATCAGTCAGTGATCCGATTTGTGAAATAAATTGCTATGGCATTAAATATTGGCATTTTAACAAATGAAATATACCCTATTTAGGTTCTGAAAAGTAATATGAATACTAAACACAGGGTTTTGGTGAGCTGTCAGCTTTCTACAGGGAAAAAGAGCAAAATTAGTTTCAAATCATAGGCAGTTGTATGATTTTTGTGACGTCACTACGATTCGGGGGCCGATTTGGCCATTCCACCGACTAGAAAACTCGGCAAAGGCCGTATTATCGATTTTACTATCTGTACGACTATTCAGACCCTCAATCAAAAATATTTTTTGTTTTTAAATGATTTGTCAAATGATATTACATTTTCTTCTAAAATCGAATCGCAGACCGATCGTAAGGTGTGCGGTGGCCTTAAGAAAATCAATACTTCATGAGAAATTTAGTCATACTTCTGATAAACCCTGAAATGACTAGGTCTGTATACACTTACAAATTTGCCTTCAACACATTTAACATCAAAGTTTTTTTCCTTAATTTGTTCTACTCTAAATCTCACTATCATGTACCTGTGCAATTGTGATGCTGAGGCGACCGACATATGACCCATATCCCTGCTGAGTCTGCCCTCCATATTGTAGCGCTCTTGCTGTCTGTTCGTCTAATGTGATTTGATGTTGTTGCTGTTCTGCAGGTCTGCTACTGATCCTGAGGAAGTCCTCTGGTAGCTCTCCAACAAACACCTGTAAAATATAAAGGCTGGTATTTATAAAAGTGGACTAACATAGTTCAGTTTTAACCCTTTCATGACAGGAATTATCTAAGGGTTAAATTGATCACATTTTGTTTTTCAAATTAGCAACAATATTTTTCTTTTAATGCTATATGGTTCTAATAAAATGTAATATCTTGAGTTTGAAAGCAACAGACATGGTTAGGAAAGTTTGTTGAAAAGTTGAAAATTTGAACCTCTCAATGTGTTGACAATTCAAAGATTTTAAAGCTTATTCTCCTGTTTTAGATTCCTCGCATCAAACGCAATGTACATGTAGTCATGCAACAAAAATGGACAGAAATTTTTGCTCTTTCTACTCATGTATCTGGTATATTTTTGAGGGCTCTGAATCAAAAGTTATTGAGCCAAACCACAAGATGTGGTCAATTGTCTTGAAAGGGTTAAACCCAAAGCAGGCTAAATTCATCGATTGATTTATGGAGTGCTAAATATCAAGCTCTTCCTGAGTATAATTCTGTAACTACAGTAATAAATAAAATTCAGGTCACCACAAAATCAATTTCTCAATTTGCTTCAATGACATAATTTTTGAACTGTCTCATTTCAATTTTGTTACACAGGGCCGTCACAAGCTTTTTTTAAAAATGGGGGTAAAAAAAATCTTTTGTTCACAATGGTGGAAATCTCTCTTCAAATATGAGGGTGACAAATGTAAAATTCTCTGACAAGCAAAAAAATAACAGGGGTCACCAGCAAATTTGCATGCCATTGTTACTTTTAACTAAAAAAATTTCAGGCAAGCAAGAAAGCCAGTTTCACACACTTATCCATGATTCTGAAGATAAACTTGTACCCCACAATAGCTTTAATGGGTGAATAGGCTTCAATAGGTTTTGTGTGTACTAGCAGGGATCGGTCCAGTATAGACCATTCATACACGAGAGGAAAATAATGATCTAAAATTTAACTTTCAAATCTGAAACCCAAATTTTCAAAAGATAACCTTGTACTCCACAATAGCTTTCAAGGGTGAATAGGCTTCGATAGGTTTTATGTGTATTAGCAGGCTATGGTCCATTCCAGGCCCATCGGAGCCGCTACAGTTGGTACGGGGATTGACCGTACCACTTTTCAGCCTTGAAAAAAAAAAAAAAAAAAAAAAAAAAAGATGGAGGGGGAGCAGAAAAGAGAAGAGAAAAAGAGAGAGAGGGAGAGAGAGAGAGAGAGAGTGAGAAGAAAAGGGAAGAGAAAGGGAGAGAGAGAGAGAGAAGAAAAGAGAAGAGAAAGGAAGAGAGAGAGAGAAGAAAAGAGAAGAGAAAGGGAGAGAGAGAGAGAAGAAAAGAGAAGAGAAAAGAAGAGAGAAGGTGGGAGGGTGATAAATGTCATGATCATAGGCTGATCGTGGGCTTATCACCAGCTTAATGGAAAAACACAAACATCGAAGTGACTTTGCTTTTTTTCCTTTATTATGAAACGCATTATCACACAAACCAAAGAACAGCATATATTATGCCACATAACTTTTTCATCCAATCACAAATCTTAAAAACAATTTTCTGAAGAAAGTGATAAATTAAGCTCACCACTTGACTGTGAAACCTCCTATTGATAGGTTAGCCTACATGTATGAAGATTTTCCCACCCATTTTTGTCACCTCTTCATTCAATTTTTAAAAATTTGCTTTCAATTCCCACATCCACATGTAGGCCTATAGGACACAGTCATTTGGACACAGGGGCGTCGCTAGACGGGGGGTGTGGGGATGTCACACCTCAAAATTTCTGTCGGCAAATGCGCCACCTCTGTCGGCAAAAAGAAAGGAGGGAGGAAGAGAGAGGGAAGAGGAAAGGAAAAAGGAGAAAAGAGAAAGGAGAAGAAGAAAAAAAAAAGAAAAAAGAAAAGGGAAAGGAAAGGAAAACAAAAGCAGAAAGAAAATAAGGAAAGGAAAAGGGAAAGAAACAAAAAGAAGGAAAAAATAGCCAATTTTTTTGTTCGCTCGCTCGCAAAAACACTGGAAAGTTAATATTCGGGCAAAAGGCGTCCCCCTTTGGCAAAGTTCCATTATTTGGGCAAGCATGTACACCACTTCATATTTGGGCAGCAAAGTGAGGTGCCAGAGTATCCACATATTTGGGCAGCAAGGTTCCACGATGATTATACACTCTATAGCATCCCATACTAAGTAAACAGACAACAAAACTGCTTTAAGGCAAGCTTTAATTTTCTTAATTTGCTAGATTACCTGATTCAAGGCACACCACGTAATACTATAGTCTATAGTGGTCATATTGACCACTACGCGGGACGAATGCAAAAATACTAGTCATTTTCTATCGCATGTACTTAAGGTATGGGGGGAAAAGTAAGATAAATATTTCAAATACTTACTTTCAAATTCAGTGCTTTAAAATCTCACTCCTACCTTAAATGGCCGTTACGAAGAACTTCTGATATTTCCAGCAAAATCCAAAGTCAAGATCATGTCCGAATTTTTTTTTTTGGGGGGGGGGGGGCAGATGTCAGTGCTCGCGGCGATCAGGAAATGTACACAATGACTTGCGATACTCCGTTTCGCCAGAAGTGACAGTAAATTACGGATTTCATTTTTGGAATCATCTATTCCAACATCGGTGAGTTGCATTTATTGTATTTTATGAATATGTTGGTGTCAGTTTTTGTAAATTAAATGCTGATTTTGAGTGAATGTTGGTGACTTTTGTGCAGTGGTGTTTTGAAAGTGTTGAGGTGTATGACTGCCTAGAGTCTACACATGAAGTATAGTAAAGTCGCTAAACTCGCTATGAGTGATTCAGGGACTCTTCAACTCTTACTGTGCCACACATTTTTGGATTCAGAATTGAAAGTGAAATTTTAAATAAATACAGTACTAGTCAGCACATATTCATTGACTACACTTTAACACTATTCAAGCCAGAACAATGGGATTAGTGGACCAAATCTATTGTTCTGGGCTGAATAGTGTAAAAGTGTATTCAATGAATGCTGACTGGTACTCCTCTTAGTCTTAGTCTTAACTCCAGTAGACCTATGAATGATTCTAATGTTAAACTGGAAAAAGGCCCGCTGATCTGATACACACAAAGGCAAAGCTATTGAAGCCTATTCACCCGTAAAAGCTAGAGTACAAGGTTATCTTCAGATAAGCCTGTACATGTTGTATAAGTGACACAATCCCAATAGGCATGGGCCTATGGCTATGACTCATACATGTATGAGTGGGCTTCACAATTTCATTTAGTTCAAAGGTCTACCCCATGAAATACAGTGAATGGGACCGAGCTGAAGCCGAGGCACAAACTTCCGCAACTAAAAGACACATTTTATTACACAAAATGACAGCAGATGTGTTTGATCACGACCCAAAATTATCATGTAGGCTTTATAGTGGTATTAAAACTAATAAATCGTTGTTCAAGTATGAATCAATAAGAGGAACTTACCTGAGATCTTCGAGCACTCGCAGAAGTCGCCATTTTTACTCTACATTCAATAACAATGATGACGTCATTCATATGATATGAGGAAAAACATATACATGCATGCATAGCACATAGTTTATGTAGAAGTGCTAACAGCTGTTTTTGTGAAATACATGTACATTTACGAGTTAATAGCCGCATGTGATTCACCAAGACACCAACTGTTAAAATGTATTGCTATTTTTTTCTAGCTTCACTTTACAGTGTTTTTATGGGCAAAAAACAACATCAAATGAAATGATACTGGTAGCAGTTAGGTCCTCGATCAATAGGCCTATTTTATTATTAGACTTTACCAGATCAGTGTCTGGAAAAACCCAGCAGCAACTGGAGTCCAGTTGGATGCCATATGCAGTTAAGCCAGCTGGTAATCCGTGGAAATTGAAATGCGATGATTGTTCCAGTTAAGCTTGACCAGTAACTTGAGTTGTAGCACTTTTACTAGTATTTGTGCCAATCGATCGAAACAACACAGCAAGTTCCAGCCCCCCCCCCCCCTTCCCCATCCAATTCCTGAGCGATCCTCTCTCCGCACTCCGTGACTTGCAATAAGCGTAAGAATCTGCAGACAACCAAATGTCATAACAAAAATTAAAGCAAAGTCCCTTAATTGGGAGGGAAGGAAATACAATCCATATTAATTAACATATTTTATCTATTGCACTTCGCATGCAAAAGACTCCCTCCTTCATCCGAAATCGAAAGCTTCCCATTTCTTTAAATGTAATGACAGGTTACGATCTAATGCTATCAACGCAGATTTTTTTTTTAGTTGTTGTTTTGTTTTAAGTATTCTTTTATCATTTCTTTTCAGTGAAATCGACAGATATACAAAAATAGAAACATTACAATCATGAATAAAGTATAAACAGAAACTTATACAATTAATTACAAGTAAATATATATATATATATATATATATATATATATATATATATATATATATATATATATATATATATGGAAAAATGTATATATTCATGGAAGAACAAAGAATTTACATATACATTTACTTGTAATTCACTTAATATCTCAGCTTACTTCAAATTATACAGATATACAACTGAAAAATAATATACCTCTGCATTATCTGCAAAAATGTATACATTCATGGACGCACAAAGAATTCATACAACTGAAAATATACCTTCAATATTACATGTTTTTTCACTGAAAGAAAAATGTATAAAGATAAAAAGGAGAAAAGAGAGAGAGAAAAAAGGGAAAATGAAATATGAGAGAGAGAAGGAAAAAAAGAAAAGAAAGATAAACCCTCACATCCCAACACAATACCTCACCCCTTCCAGCCCCCCCCCCCCCCCCCTCTTCCCCACCCCAAACCCTGAGCGATCCTCTTGGCACTCCGTGACTTGCAATAAGCGTAAGAATCTGCAGACAACCAATGACAAAAATTAAAGCAAACTCCCCTAGCTGGGAGGGATGAAAGTGCAATCCATTTATAGTTCTTAATTAACATATTTTATCTATTGCACTTCACATCCAAGACTCCTTCCTTCATCCGAAATCAAAAGCTTCCCATTTCTTTAAGTGTAATGACAGGGTGTTGGCGATCTAGTGCTATCTTTTTTTTCAACTTGATTTCCTACCAATATTTCTCTCACTTCTTTGCTGTTAGGATGTATATTTCTCTTCCTACATTGAAATACCAAATATTTTATTAACAATATTACATGATTCAATAAATACATTTTCCCCACATCGCCCAAAGTCACACCAAATAAAATTCTCTCCCAGTTTAATTCCTTTAAAATCGACAAGTTCAGCACATTACCCATGATTTCCCATAGCAACTGATTATGTTCACATTCTTGAAATACGTGATGATATGTTTCGTCTTCCCTTTTGCAAAAGGAGCATAAACTACTAGAAGCCAATCCAAACCGATATAAATCACGATTTGTGTAAATAATCCCATGTAACATTTTGAATTGGAATTCCCTAAGATTACTATTTAAAGTACATTTCCTTGGTCTAAGGAAAATGTTTTCAATGTCTCTAATAGACAAATCAAATGATTTTTAAAATCTATTTACTACGGGGGGGGGGGGGGGGGACTTCTAATTTACTGTTGAGAATAGTTGTACATGGATATAATCTCTTTAAAACAATATAACTTACGGGGACAATTTTATCTGAGAGCACAAATAAAATTCCTTCCCTATTTAATTCCTTCTTCTTTTCATCTGTTATATGCATTTGCCTTTTCCAACTAAGGGGAATTTTCTCAAATATGTGTTTTACCTGCAATATATTCCATGATCTAGAATCTCTATACTAGTAAAATACTAGCGGATGATGTACAGGTCTCAATCCCCCCCTTCCCAGGATACCAAGAATGGGGCACCAAATTAACTGCCCTTTGCGATTAAAAAATAGAGAATATAGTCTATTAACATGCATAATTGCAAAAAAATTGTCGTGCAACCTTGGTTATTGTGGATAACTTGGTTACTTTGTACAAATTTGATCTAATATGCATGACAGTATATGGTTATATACTGAAAAGTGATATTATTTATTTATGCATAACACAGAAAATATAACATATCACATACGAAACATTATTTTTCAAAAATGCCCTCATAAAAAAAATAAAAAAATTCTGGTGTGCATTCTTCATAATTCACATTTTTATGGTCATTGAGATGAGCTGTATAACTATTACATGTAGTAATCAGGTTTAAAATTTACGCATGAGCGAGTTTGATGAGAATTGTCTAAAAAATTTGTTTCGGATCTGACATATCTGTTTCGGATGTAACAGGTGTTAACAGAAAAAGTTTATTGGTTACAAAAAATTAAATTCACGAGAGAAAAAAAAAATCATACTTGAAATGCACAATGAGGAGGGCAAGGCAAATCTCTAAAAAAAAAATTAAAATGTTAGGAAGATAATTATCACCACTTGTTGTTGGATGTTTTGGATGTGGCAGAAAAGTTAACAGAAAATTATTAACACACTTACCTTTTCTCCGTAAACTTTTAAAACAGAAGATTGTGACTTCATTTGCATTTGCTATAACTAGAAGACATATGGACTTTATCACACAACAATGTCTCCATGCATTATTAGAATATTCCGAGCATTCTTTACTTTAGACCTTCCACTGTTAACGGAAAATGTCACGTCAGAAACATCGATTTTGACTCTGTCTCGCATAAAAACAAAAGACATAACAATGCTGTATTAAAGTGGGATAGCAATTTACTTTTATTCCTTTTCTTTCACCAAGGCATAACAAAAACATTTGAATAAAGGGAAACTTAATGAAAATAATTAACTTTTAAATTATGCATGTATAAAATGTCCCAGCAAAAGTGGCCATTGTGGATCACATATTGGGCCACAAAATCCGAACAGATTGGTCATACAACTTTGTTATGCTACCCAAGATAGCACTTTTAGAGGTCTTTCAAATGATATAGCAAAGTGGGTTATGCACTTTACTTCGGGTTATATAAGTCGAAAAGTAGCCATTTTGGAAGTTACGACATTGATCTGAAAGTACAGAGCCATATGTTAATTTCTCTAAAACAGAGTAAGACCCATTCAGCCATTGCAGTAAACTGAAATTCTTTGTCATTTTATTATTGAATGAAACATATTTTAAAGATTCTTACAAGATGATTTGGAAAGTGATTGAACAGATTCATAAGATTAAGATAGTAAGCATCCATTAATAATCATTTTTACATGTACTATTATGAAGTATTATCACCATTATTACCATGTTGTTAAAATAGAAACTATTAAACTTACTGGAACAGAACTCATTCTTCATACTATTATTGATACAATTATTGTACTGTATTATTACTGTAAGCATATCATCCTAATGTTTATAGTCTATAACGCCAGTAAAATTATTTTTTTCTCTTAAAAAAAATACATTTGCCAGTAATTTCTTATAAAACATCGGGGTAACCTCGCTAGTCATAAGGACCGCTATTCATAAGGACCACTATCCATAACGCATGACTAAATGAATAGCAGTCCTTCGACATAGTGAGCAAACCATAGACAAAATACCTTGCTATTCATAAGGACTTCCGTTCATATGGACCACTATTCATAACTATTCATATGGACCACTATTCATAACTATTCATAAGGACCGCTATTCATAATGCGTGTTAAATGAATAGCGGTTTCTATGAATAGCGGGCCTTGTGAATAGAGAGTGGACCCCAAAACATCTACCATTTCAATAGAGAACTTGCAAATTAAACCCCTTCAGGACAGGAATTATTTAAGAGCTTAAGTGACCACCTTTTGTTCTTCAAATTGGCAACAATGATATTTTTCTTTTAGAGCTACATGGTTCTAATAAGGTGTGATGTCTTTGGAAACAATATACGTGGTTAGAAACTTTGTCGAAAAGATGAAAAAATTGCCAATTTCAATAAAAAACAATGATTTTGAATCTCTCAATGTGTTGCCAATTTAAGGATTTTAAAGCTTATTCTTTTTTTTAAAATTCCCTGCTATCAAACACAATACGGTCATGCAACAAAAATGGACACAGAGTGTGCAGAAATTTTTGCTCTTTCTACTCATGTATCTGGTATATTCTTTAGAGCTCTGAATCAAAATTTATTGAGCCAAACCACAAAATGTGGTCACTTGTCTTGAAAGGGTTAATCATGATACACGCCTGAATTCTTGTTTGCAAGTTGAGTGATTGAAGCACAAGAATATGAAAAGTGATAGAAAAAGAAGACCTTACAGAAAGAAACTATGTAGAGCATAAAGAAATAAGATTTCAAAAATATATATATATTTCTAGTACTACATAATGTAGATGGAATTACATGAATAAAAATTCTAAAAACCACAATTAAATAAACAATATGTACTAGTCAATAAAATGAATAAAAAAATAGATCGAATGTGAATGATCAGGCTTAAATGATTATATCTTGGTCTTGATTGAAAATACCTGTATGCATGGTTTAAAAAAAAAAATTCTTGTTGGTCCAAAGCCCAGGAGATACATGTATAAAGATTTTTTTCTCTCTCTCTTAAGAACTGACCTTCTAGCCTTATTTTGACATGGCCTGGTCAATACCAGAAACAACTGGTAGAAGGAGACTGGACATCATCCGAGTTCTGAGATCCGAATCAGAATTTCTCATGTCATGGATTGAATTCTTCTACCGTTTTAGTGATAATTCAGATGCACAAGATGTGGCAAATCAGAAAGCGCATCTTTGCATGTATTTATAGTACCACTACGGCGGGGAAGCTCTAAAATGTGTATCGTCGCCAGAATGTGAATTTTCATGATCTCATAAAAGTGTTAAAGGCAGAGTGGCTGATGCCACTCACATGCTATACGTGTAGTCTCCTCATTCCAGTCAGTTGTTTCTATTATTCATACCTTGTAGGCTAATGACCTCCATATAAATTTTCTATTCATAATGAAGTTCCCTAGAAGGAGAGTAACAGAATAAAAGACAACAATAAATGTTATTGATCGTATAGGAACAAACACTGGTCATGCAAGGTCCAATAACATATTCATTGAACTTCATTGACATATCCATCAATATTTTGTTCGAATATAACATCAATAATAAGAACAATAATATTAATAATAATAATAATAATAACAAGAGTAGCACAGTCATGACAAAAACGGAATATATCGTGAGTATAGCATTCAAAACAAAAAAAAAACCAAAAACAAAATACTCATAATTGATCAACTAGACATGCTCTTTCATGAAATATAAATGATCAGATTATGTACAAGTAGTGTATAAGGTGATGAGAAAAAGAGCCATTAAAAGAATTATATACATATACTTACACACTATATAGAGATATGTCTAATAACCAACTGGGCTCCTGGATGTACCTGGTTGATTTGTACTTGGGTGGAGAGCCTGCCTAACAGATGGCAAGCTACGAGATCTTCTCCTGACCGGAACATTGGTATCCAACTCCCTTGTCCTGGTATCTGATAGATTAACATCGTGATTCCTGGAAGGGAAAAAGAAATTATCATGTTATAAAGCACAAAAGAAGCAATATATAGAGATGGAGGAAAAGTGTATGTGCAAGAGACAAAGAATCTGAAGAGAATAAATATTGATTTCAAAAAGACATCATTCTAAAATTTAAAGAAATGTAATTATTGTTAACTATAAACATTTGTAGAGGAAAGGTACTTTGCATATTTTTTTTACCATCCGTGGTGTCTTTCATGATGAAATACAGCTTCCAGGGTTCATGATCTGAAAAACAGTAGTGTTTTTCAATACCTTTGTTGTAGAAATTAATTCAGTGTAAGAGGCTAAGATGACAACAAATAGAAGTACATAAGTCTTCCTTTTACAGACTCACATTTTATTTTAACCCTTTCAAGACAACTGACCACATTTTGTGGTTTGGCTTAATAACTTTTGATTAAGAGCCCTGAAAATTATACCAGATGCATGAGTAGAAAGAGCAAAAATTTCTGCACTCACTGTGTCCATTTTTGTTACATGACCATATTGTGTTCGATGCCAGGAATTTAAAAAAGGAGATTAAGCTTTAAAATCCTTAAATTGGCAACACATTGAGAGATTCAAAATCATTGTTTTTTATCGAAATTGGCCATTTTTCCAACTTTTCGACAAAGTTTCTAACCATGTATAATGTTTTCAAAGACATTACACTTTATTAGAATCATGTAGCACTAACAGAAAAATATTATTGTTGCCAATTTGAAGAAAAAAACGTGATCAATTTGGCCCTTAAATAATTCCTGTCCTGAAAGGGATAACAGATTGATGTAATTCTAGATAGGATTGCAGCTCTGTTAAACTAACCTTTCATATCTTGAAAGCCTACGCATAAATGATTCCAGACTTGTTTGAGGAGTTCCATTGAAAATGAAGTTTCCTTTGAGGATTTGAGGAAAACAACACTGTGACAAAAAAAAAATCATACAATTAAGAATATCAATAGAGCTAGATTGACTTCATAATAATAATAATAATAATAAATTGTTTCTTTGATAGCGCTATATCTAATATAAACTGATCAAAGCGCTTTACAAAACAAATTAATCAATGAATTAAAACTCAACAAAGAAATATGATACAAATATAATGCAGTTAATTACAATATAAATAGGTAAGTTTTAAGATGCTTCTTAAACTATTCAACTGATATTTGATTTGATTTGAATTTATTCAGACATTATAAAAACATGTCTCGGGTAAACAAAAAAGGTTTGACCAACCCATACAAGTCTGTTTCCCGGATATAAACAACAAGTAGATTCAATATCATAAACATATTGCACAAGGTATTATTTTAAAAAATATAAACGAAGACAATAGTGATGATTACAAGTAAAAACAATGTAAGATTGCAGAGTACAAGCTTACTCAGTTGAGGTAAAGCATCTGTGAAATTAACTATGTGGGTTGAGATGGTTATTTAACGCTTTTTTAAACATGCTAAGAGTTTTCATATTGACTACATACTTCGGAAGTTTGTTCCAATCATTTATGGTTTTAGGATAGATAAGATAGATAGATAAGATTTATTGACTCTATCGACCCCCTCTCGGGGTATGAGAGTACAAACAAAGAAACATATTTACAATTATTATACATACATTATAAGTGTGAATATATATAGTAGATAAAACATTGTATAAAAACATTTTTACAAAACTAGCCGTTCTGGCTGTTTGACTACTCTACCACTACGAGTACATACAGTTCTGTCTCTCTTACTTTCTGTACAATGGTATTCTTTACTCTTCTCTTTTGGTGACTGAGTAAATTGCATCATAACAGTTTTGGCAAATTTTGCTATTTTCTTCAGCTGGCAAGTATTAGCAGAATTGAATAATTGGGATATTTGTAACCCACTTGGTCTACTGTTATATATTTTTGTTGATAAATACATGCGCCTTTCCTTTTGAAAAAAAGGACATTCGAAGATGTAGTGAAACTCATCTCCTAAAATTGAAGATACATGTACGCAGAGTGAACACTTCATTTCATCTAACAAACTTTCATCAAATCTACCCTTATTTACAGGTAATGCATGCGACCTACAACGGAATTTGCTGAGAGTAATAATATCTCTTTGGCCTAGGACAAAAAAGTATCTTTCAATCTTAAGGTCATTTTCAAACATTCTGTAATTTGTACAGATTCGGTTAGTCCACATTGCTGATCTCATACAATAATATAGGTATTACTAAATGATCAAATAAGTAGCATTGTGTATCAATTGATAGCTGTAATCTTTTTGCTTTCACCAACATACTATATAAGGCCTTCCTAGCCTGTGTTACTTGCTTAGAGATTGCTTTTTTAAAGTTACCATTATAATTGAATCTAACGCCCAGGTATATAAAATCATCAACTACATCAATCACACTACCATCGTAAGTAAAGGTTGGCATTTTTCTGATTTTCCCTTTGGAGAAAATAACAATTTTAGTCTTACTTGTGTTTACAGTTAACTGCCATGTATTGCAATAATTTGCCACGCCATTCAATGCCGATTGCAAATGTTCCTGACTTTCTGACAAAATTATAGTATCATCTGCATATAAAAGGCAATATAGTTTTAAAAAAGTTTCCACTTCTTCAGCATTTAGATAGCTATGAACATCATTTGCCAAGGAACCCAGCCCCTCATAGAATGTCCCTATATGTTGCTGAAAATCATTCAAATACATAGCAAATAGCAAGGGGGAGAGGTTCTCTCCCTGACGTACACCTATGTTACATGTAAAGAAATCTGAACATTTTCCATTGACTGCAACGCATGACTTTGCATATTTATAAATGCTGTTAATGATACCAAAAATCTTGCCAGCCTCAACATTTTCAGCCATAAGGATGTTCTGTCAATCAGATCAAATGCTTTTTTTAAAATCAATAAATGCACAATATAGGCGTTTCTTCTTTTGGACATATATATCAATTATTGTCTTCAGAACAAATATATGATCAGTCGTTGAATAGCCTGAGCGGAAACCAGCCTGTTCTTCGCCAATTATTTCTTCAGCCTCAAAATATTTGGTAATTCTGTGATTTAAAATAGAGGTAAAAAGTTTTCCAAAACAACTTAACAATGTGATTCCCCGATAGTTATCAGGGTTTGTATCCTGACCTTTGTTCTTATAAACAGGGATGATTATTCCAATGCATCATTCAGTGGGAACAAAACCACTCTCCAGTACAACATTAAAAAACTTCACTATTACGTCAAGCATTCCACTGGGACAATGTTTAAAAAACTCATTTCTCATCAAATCTCTACCACAAGCTTTAGAATTCTTTAGGTTCTTTATCATTCTTTCAACTTCCTTCAATGTGATTGGTGCATTGAAAACATCGTTTACATCAACAGAGTCGATTAGGGAACCAACTTCTAATGCATTTTTTACAGCCTGGCTATTACCTAAGGAGCTGAAATGATTTGCGAAATCAGATAATAAACTTTGTTTGCAGAAACTTTCTTGTTTTCACTAGAGTTTAGCATTTTCCAATATGCTTTTGGATTATTTGTTTTCAAAGAACGAAGAGATGCATTTAAATCTTTTTCATGTTGTCTTTTCTTACGTCTGAGTAACCTTTTGTAGCTTTTACTAGCTTCAACCAGATCAGTATTTATTTCAGAATATAATGACAATTTTCTTTTTCTCAAAATATGGTTTTTGACATTCAAATACTCTCTTCTTGCTGCACTACATTCTGTATCAAACCATAGTTTATTTTCAACATTTCTTTTTCTGTTATTTCTACCTTGAGACTGCTTCCATTTACAAACACCAATATCTTAAGCAGTATCTGTAAAAATCTTACAAATTTGTGAGTAAAAGCTATCAACTTCCTTTTGACTTACATTTTTGTACAGGTAATCTAAGTGCCCATGAATAGAAGTACTGAACTATCGATATTTTGTGAGAATTCCTCAGTGATATCATTTGACCACTTGAAAGACATTGAAGGCATACATTTACCCTCATCCTTTTCATTATAAGATTTTTGGTCACTCCCGGACGAAGTATCTTCAGATAGTGTCTGCAATCTTGAGGATTGTAGTGTTATAGTAATAGGACAATGTACATCAGATAAACACCTATCAAAAGTATCAATACTGAAGCTATAAATATGAAAAAAGAGATTGTGAGATACTAAAGCATAATCAATTGTGCTGCAACCACCATTCTTGTTGAAGCATGTGTAATCTCCAATATTCCTATCATCCCCAAACCTCCCATTTACTATTTTGAAATCGATACTCTGACAAATTTCGATTAATTTTTTGCCATTATTGTTTACATGAGAATCCCTATTACATCGGTTTGTATTGAAACCGGATTCCTCCAGTGTCTTATGAATATCAGTGTCATCATTATCATCACAAAATTCATATCCATTCAAATTTGAAACCATATCTTTTGCTTCTAAAAAGTCATCGAGTATGCCTGTTCTGGCATTGAAATCACCCAAAAGACACAAAGGTAAATCAAATCTACTTCTTATATCAATCACATCAAGCACAAAATTATCAAAAACATCACTAGAATAATGATTCGAGCCCTCACATGGTAAATATACTGCAGCCAAAATGAATTCATAACCTAAAATATTACTAACAAACTTTATCCAGATGATAAAATGAGTTCATATAATAATCTGTTCTTGCGAAGGGTACGTGCATCTTTAAGTTATGATCGTTTCTTCCAATTCTGTTCGCAGGTGTGCACCTGTTTTTATGTCCTATATCTATTAAACCGTTAACAAGCTTATAATAAAACACAAGTCGGAGGTACTTTCGTCTATTCTCTAGTGTATTCATACTTAACTTTTGTAATAACGTATTATAACTAGTACACCAGTCTTTGCACATCATTCTTAAATGTGAATTACTACAGTGTAATTCACATGGTAGCCTATTTCATGTAACCAGACCACTGCAATGAAAACTTCGCTCACCTATTTTCGAATTTATTCTAGGCTCACAGAGAACTATTGAGTCCGTAGTTGAGCGAAGTTTGTAAGTGGAGTGATGGAGAGATTGTAGCAAGGAAGACAAATATTCAGGGACAACATTATGTGTACATTTATAAACAAACAGTGCACTTTTGTACAATATTCTTTTTGAACGGGAGCTGGGAGACATTGAAGTTTTCTAAGTAGGGATGCATGATCTTGTCTCCTAGCAACTCCTAACAACATGAGCAGCACGGTTTTGAATGTGCTGAAGCCTTTGAATTTCCGTTACTGGGGCATTAATGAGGAAGGAATTGGCATAGACCAGCCAACTAACATGACTAAGCGTGATGACACGCTTCTTCTGTCAAAAATCTCCTCACCCTTGAAATGTTGTGAAGGTGAAATAAAGATTGGCTCAATGAAGTAACTTGCAACAGTAGCGCAAATCCATTTTGAAAGGGGGGGGGGGGACATTCGCCTCCAAAATTCTCTGACAAGCAAAAAAAAAATAAAAATAAAGGTTATTCAAAAAGGTGGGGGGGGGGACATTTGCCTCCAAAATTCTCTGACAAGCAAAAAAAAAAAAAAAAAAAAAAAAAGGTTATTCAAAAACGTGGTGTGGGGGGGGGGGGGGACATTCGCCCTGGATTTGTGCCCATGTGTTTACATGTGGACAACGAAGAATCAAATATCACCCCTAAATTACGAACGTGATCTGATGTCTCAACTTGAGAATTACATACAGATAGAGAAATGTTTTCTGGAAGATGATGTCTGATTACATCAATAATGGAACTTTCAAAATGACATCTACTAGCTAAATCATGATGGCTGGACGACTACTCTCCAAAAGAAGTACATTCACTTATTGGACAATTGCCCCCAGTTCAGTTCTTGGTGGAAAATTGCTACATCTGATGATAGAATCCAAACCTAGTAGTCTTATGGAAGTAATGGGTGTTCTTCATTATTTTATTGCTGAAAGAAATGGATGGATGTCACACAACAGATTAAAGCTTAATGAAAACAAGACATAGATGATGGTGATTGTATCTCCTAACAGCAGCCCATTCATGTTGCAGGCATGGTTGGCAATTTTTTTGATTTAAAAAAAAAAAAAAAAAAAATTGTATTTATTTGATTTAAATCAGATTTAAAAAAAATCAAATCAGGTTTTTTTTATTTCTTTGACTTGCTTAAAATTTCATAGGAAATAATGTTCAATTACAAAGAAATCTTACCCTAATAATAACATCAATCTTAATCTTATCAATTTTACTCCTAACATTGTTCTTAACAGTATATTTTGTAATTAAGCCCAATTACAATAATCAAAATCCATTTGAGAAATCATTAATCTCAATGAATTAATTTCCCAACATATGCATGTACATACATAGGAAACTTCCCTAGGGAATTTCCATTAAGTAGAGAGAATTCCCCCACTTTTTTTGTGTGCACTTAATCAAGCACGCAATTCTATTTTCATCCCCTGGTTACCATACTTGCCAACATTTGGAATTCAGAAAACTGAACGCACATATTGATATTGGCAGGGGGTCCAGGGAGCGTCACCATCGCCACCGCCACCGGCGGTAGGGGTGGAGCTCCCTGGAGTATGGGGTCCAGCGGCCTGCCTGAGGGCCCCTGGCTGACACTTTTCTGCTCATGGTTGCTTTTATTTTGACAGATTTTCACCCGAAATCGAACCAAATCACAAATCATGTATGACTACTTACTGTACCGGATTCAGTTAATTGTATTGGTATTAGACCCTAATACTATTTTCCCAAAATCTGTACGTTCAGTTTTTTATGGCTCTAAAAACTTCAAAAACTGAACGGTTCAGTTAAAAACTGTACGGTTGGCATGTATGGGTTACATTGCCAAAAAAACCGTCCCCCCTCCCCCATCATCTGTACATGCATGCTGCCAATAACGTCATCACACAGAAGCATGCGCCAGTGCGCAAGTTTTATCCAATTCAACTCTATTGACTTAATTCTTATTATTGCATACATGTAGGTGAAGATTAAGCAAAGTTATCCAAATTCAACGCATGAAATCATTTGAAATAATGATTATTTACCAATTATAGAGTGGTAAAATACAGCCCTGCTATAGCACCTGAAGAGCTCTTCGAACGCTGCTGAGATATGTGACGTCACACCGAAGACCAATCCTGCCTAAGCAGACGATGTCCAATAACATCTTACACACTTTCAGTGCCTGTTTTTGTCAGTCTAAATGTTAATCTGTTGCCTCACTCTAAACTTCATGTATGGTATTATTTTGATGAAAAATACAGCATTAAAAAATAAAGGAATCGCCTGGCTTTTCAATTCGAAAGTGTGGTTTCTTTGAATGATCACTGATCCTTATCCCGTATATTTACACACAAAAGATTTTAATTATAATAATTGGTTTCACTCCCCTCTTAGAATGGTGTGAAATACGGTCATGTTTATTAATACACCCAAGTCTTTATAATTTGTGAAATAATTGCATTGCAATTACGTTCATTCGTTATTATACAAATAATGCATGTTTGCGAGTGCATTAGTGAATATGCACTGCACGAATGTTAAAGGGCAATCTAACCTTGGTAATAAGATGATTTGTGTGAAAGCAGAAAAATAAGAAAAACAAGATGGTGAAAGTTTGAAAGAAATCGGACAAGGACTAAGAAAGTTATAGATGTTTGAAAAATGAGATCACTACATCTATGCGAATCTCAAATTGGCAATTTGTTGAGTCAGTTGTGAGTGTGGACAACTCTCCTATTTGTCGTACACAAAAATATCATTAATTTGCGGTTTTCTTCGAGGCGCTTTTACCCTCGGGGCAGTACTTAAAATATATTGGAGATAGCATATTGTTATAGGTCCTCATGAATGAAAAGATCCTACTGAGTTATGCATTTTGAAAAAAAGTGACATTTTAGTCATTTTGTGTGTTAGAGCGAATGGGGGAGTTGTCCACATCTACATCACAATTACATTACCTATTCGGCCAATTTGAAATTCCCATGTGCATAGTGATTACAACTTTCAAAAATTCATAACTTTCTTATTGCTTGTCCAATTTCGTTCAAACTTTCACCAATCTGCTTCTCTGATTTTTCCTCTTTCTTTCAAAGCAACTTGCTATTAAGGTTGGATTTCCCTTTAAGTCACAATGGGATAATGAACGAGACTTGTCAAGTTCATTTTCCGTCTCATTGTGAGTGCAGTGCATATCACTAATGCTCGACCCACAAAACAGGATTTATTTGTTTTATAAAACGGGTTAACAAGATGAATATAAAGTACAAAAAATGGTTACAAACCCCATCAAAATGCGAAAAATCGCAGAGTCAAGGAGGCCGCCATCTGCTTTCCTTTATGACATCACATTAAGCGCAGTCAAAAAGTATAATGCGCATGTCAGTGTGCGCATCAAAGTCCTTGCCATGGCCTTCCTGTATGAAACTACGAGCATTTCATCGCATCTAAGTTTGTATGCCTAGTAGGTACGCATACGCACAGCTCTGCCCATGCATTATCACTTTTTGCAATGGGTTATCACTTTTTGATGGGAACTTTTTTGCACAGTAATGACGGTGGGAAAGAAAATTGCACGGTCACGTGGTGTAATATGACCAATGAGAATGCCTACATCCTAGAATCCGTTTTATAAAGGACATCGTCTGCTTAGGCAGGATTGGTCACTGGTATGACGTCATCAAAACATCGCTATATTTCTGGCAGATCGCTCGGATATCCCAGATGCCGAGAAGGGCTTTTATTTTTGTAATCTTTTTAATCATCAGATATGCAGTTGACATAAAACTTATACAACTGCCATCTGTAAGCTTCCCAGTTTCTAGTTAGCCAGTATTTGCCATATTTGTTATTTTCTTTGAATAGGCCCTTTATTTTGAACGGCAATTTCTTTGCCCCTGTTAAATTGCACAAAGGACGGCTCTGGGACCGTCTTCTTTTAAAATGGACCACCTCAAAAGGTGGCCCATTTGCCATTTAATTTTTGAAATGGCAAATGGAACATTTTTTTTTTGTCACCCGGTTATATTGAAAAAGACAAAGATGGCGTCTTTTGGGGTTAAAATAGCTGTCTTTTTGGGCAATGTAACTATCGTAGGAAAGTACCTGTCCTATTTGTAACATTTAATGGTAAAGTTTAGTTTAATATGAGTCTTACAAATTGTTATTAAATCTCTTCCAATGCCAGGGATGCAAAATTTCTGTTATTATTCAAAGCACTGAACATAAAATGAACTGTCAGTGTTGGAGAGGAATAAGATCGAGACAGCTTTACAACAGTCAAAGTGTGACTACCTATACTACATTATGTTATTATGATTTTTACAAAATGTTCTCTAAAAAAAATCTATTACATAGTGTGATAAATGTAATAAGAAATAAATAAGAAACATGTTTCACTGATAGCAGACAAGAAATTCAAATGTCAAAAGAAAAACTTTTAGTCTGGGAGCCTGTCCCGAAATAGTCACCCCATTTTACCCATCAGATTTGGCCCTATATAATTACTTAGGTAGCTTAGCGAAACATCGTGGTGCATAAGAACGCAAGAAAACTGCAAGTTTTGTATGTGCTTATAAAATTAGAATCAGATATATCTGAATACAAATTTTCATATTATTTTGCTTAAAATTGGTCAAATATTTGAATACTAATTCTACATTGTAATATCTTGAGTCTGCCTTTACAGAATAAAATTATGACTTTGAGCAAATTTGTCATATGCGTTTTTCCCGCGTTCTTACGCCCCATGACGTTTCGCTAAACTACCTTAGACCATATAAAGTCATTGACAAAATGGTTGTCAGCCTGACCGTAGCCGTCGGGTTTAGCCCCCAGAGCCCCCCAAAGAGACCCCAAAGTCGGGTCGATTTCACCCCATCTCCCCCATACACCAAACTTTGTCAGGAGGAAGTAGTATGACTGGATATTACAAAACACAAAAAACTGACAAAAAATTATGTCGGGATGGGGTGTCAGACGGCCCCTAAATATTGGGGTAACTTTTTCCCCTTGAAGCCCAGAGACCAAATTTTGTCAGGAGGAAGATCTACATGTATGGATGTACATTCCAAAAATTTAAAACTGACAAAATTGTCTATCGGAAGGGGGTGTCAGACCCCCTGAAATGAAAACCCCCAAAGTGCCCTTTGACAATGCTTTGCCCCCCCCAAAAAAAAATGCTCTGTATGGAAAGAAACCATTTTCCTACCTTCTGAGTCTGACTATAATCATTCAAAAGCATAAAAATATTCACTTTAATTTTCATGACTTAATTTTGAGTACAATAATCTTCTTGAGGTGCAATATGGTGTTAATTGGACTTTTGAAATAAGTTATTAAATTGTGAAAAATGTATCGCTTTCTCAAAAGTAGCCCCAAAATATTGTCAGGATTATGTAAACACACCCATTGTCCATCTTCACCTGTTTCACAAGGCATAATAAAAGAGCTTCTCAGGTATCTGTGGTATGTGACTGCCAGGCTGAAATGTACTATTCATGTGTTAATTACACAGATACCAAGCAAGCTTCTCTATTATGCCTTGTCAGATGGTCAATGGGTTGACAAAGGTTGACATGCAGAAAAAAGAATATAATCCCTTGTAGAAATAAAAAACAAAGAAATCAATTAATTTACATACATATATATATACAAAATACAGATTTGAAGACAAACTAAGAATAATTAGATTGAAGAAAAATGTTAAAGTTTTTGAAATACACACAACAAAACCAAGATGAAAAAAAAAAAAAAAAAAGAAAAAGAAAAAATAGAAACAATTTGATTGTTAACCTGCTGACTACTGAATTCTCTCGGTCCCATAGACTTAATCTAAGGATCATTTGGTTCCAGTAGATAATAGGTTAAATTAAACTTGCAGTTTAATACTGACATTAAAACTGAGTGATTTGGAAACACTTTAGGAAATAACCACATATTCTGGGATCTAGAAGTTTTGTTGATGACATGTATATCAACTATCAATTTGGATTATACCTCAAATGGTTTTTGAGGTATCGTGTTAACGAGGCTAAAACCTGAAATTTCAGAAATTGACCTATATGTCATTTGACCTTTTGACCTACATACCCCAAAATCTAATCAGATCGTCTTCCTATGGTGATACATTCCAGCACCAAGTCTGAAGTTCATGCTTCAAATGGTTCTTAACGAGAAAGCGGGACGGATGGACTGACAACCCGAAAACATAATGCCTTTGGCACCACCTTCAGTGGGCGTAGGAATTAAAAAAGGTAATTCTTCTAACTTACCATCTAATTTTTTTGAATTTCTTGAATGTTACTCATTACTGACAATTTTATACATTATTTGAATAACTGAGTAATAAATAGCCTTTTCAGTTTCTGCCATCTATCATGTGGCTCAGGAGTGATCCTCTTATCTACGAGGTACATACGACCACCTATCTGTTACAGTATGCTATTATATCCTATAATTGCCCATAACCGAACATAAAATTATTTCACAAATAGCCTACCATACACCGCCTCCGTCCCCCGGGTTGCCGTATGAAACCCGTCACCCGCCATGACACTTCCTCCGAAACCACACACCAAGAGAGCACCCGCAACCAGGACACGCAGACATGTCGCAACTGCGAGGCGAGGGGTAGGAGGGGGGGACACAGATAGGTGGTCGTATGTACCTCGTAGATAAGAGGATCACTCCTGATCCTCATGATCTACTATCAGTACATCCGACCACCTATCTGTTACAGTATGCTAGACCGACACGGACTCAGCGGGAGGCTTGGCTGCGTCTAGCGGTGAAGGAGCGGTGTATTAGCGGGACTGAGAGGCCGACAGTAGCGCTGCTCGAGAAAACGAGGGTACTGCGGCGGGGATGTCCCGGAGATAAAAGGAGATGAAGGAATTCGGGGAGCGCCAATAAGCTGCCTTCTGAATCTCCTCTACGGACACGCCGTTGAACAGAGCCCAAGATGCGCTGATCCCCCTGGCATCGTGTGCACGGGGCGACACGCCAGGCGAGAGAGCATCGGGGCCGGCCGCACGAATGGCGGCAACGATCCACTTCGAGATAGTATCTCTCGAAGCCGGTGAAAAAGGCTCTTTCGTAATCACGAAAAGCTGATCACCAGAACGGCGTTCCTTAGTGCGCGCCCAATAATACTTGAGAGCGCGCACCGGACACCAGACTTTATCCTCCGTCACCGACGAGAGGGTGGACAGCGGTTGGATAAAAATCTCAACCGGTTGGGAGCTGGCAGTCTGGTTCTTCGCCACATAGGACGGGTTGGGAATGAGGCGCACCCCCGCGCGTTCCCAACGGACATGCCCCGGCGCCGCCGACAGTGCGTGCAAGGCACTGCGACGCTGGCCGGAGGCAATCGCCAAGAGGAAGACCGCTTTAATGGTTACATCTCTAAGCGAGGCCTCAGCGAGGGGCTCAAAAGGCGCCCTGGCAAGGGCCTCCAGCACCCGAGGGAGACTCCACGACGGGAGCAATCTCCTAGTCGGGGGGCGCTCCAGGAAAAAAGCGCGGACCAGGCCGGTCAGGGAGGGGGCAGTAGAGACACTGGCCCCATCCGCGAACCCAGCGTGGATAACGGCAATTGCCGAACGGTAGCCACGGATGGTCGAGACAGTCAGGCCCTTATCGAAAAGGGAAATCAGAAAGTCTGCGACATCCCTTAGAGGTGCAGAACGGGGATCCACCCCGTGTGATTCGCACCAGCTAAAGTATCCAGCCAAACGGGAATTATAAGATTCCCGGGTGGACTCCCGTCGGCTGCGAGCGACGAAGGTCGCAGCCCGCTCTGAAAGGCCCGCCTGAGCTCCAGATTCCCTGACAATGGCCAGGCAGTCAGGTGGAGCGTGGCCGGTCGGGGGTGCAGAGTCCCCGACACTGGCTGGGAGATCAGGTCCGGACGAGCGGGAAGGAGCCTCGGATTCCCCACCAGTAGGCCCGTCAACTCGAGGAACCACGTCCTCTTGGGCCACCACGGGGCTATGAGGAGGAGAGTTGCTTGGTCCTGCCTCACCTTCCGCAGAACGCGGGGAATGAGGGCGAATGGCGGAAACGCATAACCCCGGAATCCCTTCCACGGGAAGGAGAAGGCGTCCATCCGCCAGGCTGCCGGGTCCTGCACCCTCGTGCAGTACATCGGCAGCCGTGCGTTCAACTCCGAGGCAAACAGATCCACATCTAGTGGGGGAAGCTGGCGCACCAGCAGATGCATGACCTGCGGGTGGAGCGTCCACTCCGAGGGGAGAACCCGGCCCCGGGACAAGAAGTCTGCGATCAGATTGTCCCGGCCCGGAATGTACGACGCAACGGGGAAGACCCCCATGCGTCGGCACCACCTCCACAGCTCCGCCGCTAGGGCGTTCAGGCGCGTGGAATGGGTGCCCCCCTGTTTGTTGATATATGCTGCAACGGTGATGTTGTCCGTGCGTATCAACACAGCCCGGCCGCGGATCAGCGGCAGAAAGTGGAGGAGTGACAAGGCAACAGCCTGAAACTCCAGCACATTGATATGTGGGAGGGTGGCCGAGAGGCACCAGTCCCCATATGCATGCAGGCCCTGACAGTGTCCGCCCCATCCCATGTGGGAGGCATCGGTGGTCACTGTGATGGAGGGCTGCGGGGGCTGCAGGGGGTTGCCCCTGATCAGAAACTCCGGGCGGCCCCACCGCCAGAGGAGAAGGCGGGCGGCCGGAGGTAGCGGCACAGGCCTCGTCAGGGGGTCCCGTGACGGGCGGTAGTGCTTGAGAAGATGGATCTGTAGCGGGCGCATGTGCAGCCGGCAGTCCGGCAGCACATCGACCAAGCTCGCCAGGAACCCTAGGAACTGAAGCCAGGTCCTGGCTGGCACCCGCCGCCTTAGCCGAAGACGGCGGGCGGCGCCCGTAATCGTCGATACCCGCTCCGGGCTGGGACGTGCCAGTTGCCGGGGGATATCGATCACCGCACCCAGGAAGGTCGGGCACTGCGTGGGCACGAGCTCCGACTTCTCCCAGTTTACGAGGAACCCCAGGTCTTGCACTGTTCTCAACAAAAAAGCCAACTGGCGGGAGAGCAGGACCTGGGAGCTGGCTACCAGCAGCCAGTCGTCCAGGTAGCAAAAGACCCGCAGGCCTTGCTGCCGGAGGAAGGCCGCCACGCACGATACAAGCCTGGTGAAAAGGCGTGGTGCGGGCTTCAGGCCGAAGGGTAGGGCGCGGAAGCGGTACAACGTTTCCCCCGAACGCGAAGCCCAGCAGATCTCTGGAGGCTGGGGCGATGGGGACGTGATGATAGGCATCCTTCAGATCTATAGATACTGCCCAATCGCCTGGCTTGAGGCACGGGAGTATGGAAGCCAGGGTCTCCATACGGAAGTGCTCCGTATTGATGTGTCGGTTGATTCTCTTGAGATTTAGAATCAAGCGGAACTTCCCCGAGCGCTTGGGGACAAGGAATATGGGGGAAAGGCATAACCGCGGATGATCGCGGGTCCTTTCCACCGCCCCCTTCGCAAGCAAGGCGGCGATCTCGGCCGCCATGGCTCGACGCAGAAGCGGAGACATGCGAGGGGATGGAAGACGGACGACGCCTCCGGGCAGGGGGGTGGCTAACTCGACGGAGAAGCCACCGCCGACAACGGAGAGAACGAAGGCGTCGTCCGTTATGGCCGCCCAGGCCAGCTGGAAGGCCTGAAGGCGGCCGCCCACCCCGGAGGGGGGGCCCTGAAGCGCTCGGGGCAAGGAGTCAAAAGCCGCCGCGGCCCTTGTCGGCCGGGCGGGTAGACCCCCGCTGCTTGCCTCTACCCCTGCGGTTACGGCGCCCCCGGTTTGTGGCCCGGCGGGTCGTCTGTGGGGGAGGCATAGTCACCGTCACACGCTGGGGGGCCGACGCCTGTGGCCGGCGGGGCGATCCCCGGGGACGGTTAGGTCGAGCCTGAACTGATATCAGCTGACCTGCTAACTCCCGCGCCTGCTGGCAACGGGTTAGCGCCTCCTTGATGCGGGGCGCGAACTGGCCAGAGAAAAGGAACGGCCCTTCGAATGGCATCCCACTCGTGAGCTGCGTCCTTTGCCTCACCGGGAACCCGAGGGCCTCGAGGGCCAGGTCCCGGCGTCGGCGAGTAGTGAAGAGTGCGGTACGCGTGGACTGCTTCCATAGATGCTCCGAGATGGACATGAGGAGCGAGTCCAAGAGCTGGCGGTCCTCGGGGGAGACCCGGAGGTCATCCGCCTGTACAGCCAGGTTCGTTAAGGCCCCGGCATAAGCCGCTAGACGCATCGAGGACCTTGCTAGGACCGACAAGTGCGTCCACCGCATATCTTCTTCAAGAAAGGCGCGACGGCGGAGAGGATTGGCCCTGCCTACATAATCCCCGAGAGCTAGGAGCTCCGGGGAGAGGGTCTCGGGCTCGAGGTAGCGGGCCATGTCCGCGGGCTGAAAAGCAAAAGCCCGACGCAGGCCGGCGAGGCCCCTCCTAGGGGGCGGCTCCCGGGCGATACGCCCGTACTCCTCCTTGAAGTCTGCCGTGAGGGGGATACCGGGCTGAGCCCCGGCTCCCCCTCGGAACAGCCGGGACGCCGGGGGTTGTTGTTCCGCCGGGTCCGGGCGAACCGTATAGAATTCTTCGAGGTATCGAAGAAGTAAGGCCTCCGCCTCCTCACTGAGATGCCTCAACCCAGGCGGGGCTTCAGTCCCTGTAAGGGACGGCGCCGCTGAGGAGGCCGACATCGAATCCCACCCAGAAGTAGAGGGTTCGGACTCGGTCGCTGTAGGAGACTCATACAGCTCAGAGAGGAGAGGCATGGGCGGGGTAGGCGTCGGTAGCGGGAGGGGAACCTCCGCTGGCGGCACGCTATAACCCGCCGGAGCTCGGGTCACCAGGCCCGGGGAAGGGCGGGGGAGCCGAGGCTGGGATGCAGTACCCGCCTGGAGCAGGGGGAACTCATCCGTAAGGGCTGTGCCTGCAGACGAGGCTAGGCCACCGGCGGCCGTAGTCTGGTCAAACAAAGGCACCGGGCGACCATCCGCCCGCGCAGGGAAAGTCTCTTCCCCGGGCGGAGCACCCAGCGCCGCCGGGGCGCGGCTCGCGCCCGCCCGCTGGCGGGGGAGCGGCCCTTCCGGCGCAGTAGCGGGTAAGGAGGGGGCAGTAGCGGCTGCAGGCAAGTCAGCCGACTGGCCTGTAAACGCCCAGCCGCGGTTCTCAGCCAACCGGCTCATCATAGCGAAGAGCTCGGCCTCGCTAGGCTGAGATTTGCCCACCTTCTTCTTCTTCTTACCCGTCTTCTTAGTCCTCTTTGCCGAGGGAGAAGTCGATGGGGCAGAAGCGGACCGCTTCCTGGACTTCTTCTTCCTCTTAAGAGTCGCCCGGGGCGAGCCCTGGGGCTGTCCCGCCGGCGGAGTGCCGGTGGAGGAAGCCTCGTAGAGCTGCCAGTCCCAGGCGGGAGCCTCGACCGGCGCCGCCTGGCTAGGCGGGGCGGGGAGAGCTCCAAGGGTGGTAGCTACCGGCCTACGAGAGGTCCGGGTGCTCAAAACCCTGGAGACCTGGGAGGTAGTCGGCTGAGAAGTAGCAGCCGCTACTCCCCCGCTCTCATACCCCACGAGCAGCCCGGTCGGGCCGGGGGGGGAGCGGACAGGGCCATGGCTAGGAGCCGCTCTAGCAGCAGGAGTGACCAGGCGGTCAGTGCTGCGAGCGGCCGGGGCGGGGGCGGCTCTCACGAGCGAGGACGCTCGGAGCGGCTCCCCGGCGCTCTCTAACCCCTGGGTCAGTTGGATAGGACCGGGGGGAGAGCGGGTGGTAGAGCTCCGGTCATGGCGCCATGGCCTGCACCCCTCCTCCTCCGACTCGCTGCCCCCGGAGGCGAGAAGCTCAAGGGGAGGGTCGGCTGGGCCGGACCCTCTACCCTCCGGCGCAAGCACCGGTAAAGGCTCTCCCTCTACAGGGGGATCCCGGGCGGGAAGCCCTAAATCCGGCGGCCTGGCGGCCGCGGAAGGGACCAGGGCTTTAGGAGCCCTCTGGATCGGGGGGTGGGAAGTTAGCCAAGCCTCTAGCTGAGCCCAAGTAGGCTCAGACCAAACGGAGCATACCGCACAGGGATCGGGACGGGTGCATCGCCTGTGCAGTGGACAACACGCGTGCACGTCCCAGTCCGGCAATCCCCGGCGGCAGACCTGACATCTAAGAGTCATACCTGTAAGGGGAAAGGACTCAGTTAGACACAGAACATATATATAAACAAAAAATATGTATTACCAAGTCAATTGTAAACAAAAAAGAAATTTGTGTACAAGACAAGGGGCGGGAATTAAAGAGCGCTGTGCCAACAAGATAGATCTACATTGACGGCAGAGCGCTACGAACGCCTAGGAAAGAACATGAAATTAAAACATGTACCAAAAAAGCCCAGAAACCCAAGTCTACATAAATGATGTGCATTTTGGACCGGGCGGCTTGCCATAGGCGAAAAATCAAATCTGGCGGCATTTGGCCTGCCATACAAAAAATTTTTCTCAAAGTTTCCAATTTCAACCAAACGGTGGAAAACACTAAAAAACTAACTCCCGGGACTACTAAATGTCCAACGAGAGGAGAAAAATCTAAACAAAAGCGACCAGAAGGCCGTACAATGGTAGGCAAAGCAGAACAGGGGAGAATCGAGCCAGCACAAGCCACGCTCCGAAGCCGCGGTGCATACAACACACAGTGTGTGTGAAGCAACGCAACTCAAACGAAGTCGGCACAAAGCCGAAACAAAAGCCTGATTTTCCCCTTTTCCGCCGATACAAAGTATCTAAAACGAATTGCTAGCCTAAAACAACAATCAAAAGAATAGAAAATGGAAAGAACTGGCCTGATTGTTGGTAATCTGCGTCGGATGGCGACGGATTTAGGGAGCAATCACAAAAAACGTCTTGTTCGTATAGGGTGCGAACAGGAAGGAGGAAGTGTCATGGCGGGTGACGGGTTTCATACGGCAACCCGGGGGACGGAGGCGGTGTATGGTAGGCTATTTGTGAAATAATTTTATGTTCGGTTATGGGCAATTATAGGATATAATAGCATACTGTAACAGATAGGTGGTCGGATGTACTGATAGTAGATTCACCTATTCATGTGCAAAATTTTGGAAAAGACTTACATGTACGTCTCCCCGCCCCCCCCCCCCCCATTTCAGATTGTAAAATTCATGATATCAAAAACTGCTTGAATGCATAGAAAGTATCAAAATGAAAACAGTATATAATGTAAATCTAATTCTTGACTACTCAAATAACATAGTATTCAAAACATCATTTACATTAGAAAGCCAATTCAAATTGATCCTTTTCGATTCAAAGTTTGTTTTCCATCACTGTATATGCTCTACCAGTTCAATGTACATGTACCTTCATGGATGATGCCATTGCTTTCAATGTAGAGCAGAACTCATCACTGAAATTCATATCAAGAGATAGCTGAGTTAGATCTGGCATGGTACACAATGCTACTGCAAGGTCACGTGAGGCTGATGATACATCAGTGCTCTTGATTGTAAAGGATTGGACCTGGAAAAAAAAATATTGAAAATAGGTCATTTACCTACTTATCATCTCATTTTCTCCACATAATTGATAGTAACTTATTACTGAAAACTGTATACATTATTTGAACGACCAAGAAATACAAAGCCTATTCAGTTTCAGCCATCTATTTCCCTGTTCATGGGTAAAAATCATATAAAGACTAATGTCTCTCCCCCCCCCCCCCCACAACTTCAGATTGTAAAATTCATGATATCAAAAACTGTTTGAAAGTATAGAAAGTATCAAAAGGAAGACAATCACTCTAATTCTAGACTAATCAAATAACATGGTTCTCTGAAAATCTTTAACAAGAGAAAAACCATTCAAATTTGTCCATTTCAATTCAAAGTTTGTTTTCCATCCTCATTATACTCTACAAGTTCCATGTACCTTCATGGATGATGTCACTGCTTTCAATATAGAGCAGAACTCATCACTGAAATCCATATGAAGAGTTAGCTCAGTGAGATCTGACATGGAACACAATGCTACTGCAAAGTCATGTGAGGCTGATGAAGTATTATCAATGATTCTGATTGTCAAGGATTGGATCTGGAAATTTTTTTCTTCAAAAAATGGGTCATTTATCTACTTACCATCTCATTTTCTCTACACACTTGAATGTTCTTTATTACTAACAATTTCATACATCATTTGAACAACCAGGTAATAGGCCTACTAAGTAATAAAAAGCCTTTTCAGTTTTTGCCATCTATTTCCCTATTCAAAACTTAGTCAAAAGACTAATGCTTCCACCCCCACCCCATTTCAAATTGCAAAATTCATGACATTGTACACTGCTTGAAAGCATAGAGAGTATCAAAATGAAAATAATATATGATATAGCTCTAATTCTTGTGACTACTAAAATAACATAATATTCAAAACATCATTTACATGAAAAAGTCAATTCAAAGTCATCCTTTTCTATTCAGAGTTTGTTTTCCATCACTGTATATGCTCTACCACTTCAATGTACATGTACCTTCATGGATGATGCCATTGCTTTCAATGTAGAGCAGAACTCAGCACTGAAATTCCTAAGACAAAGAGTTAGCTGAGTGAGATCTGGCATGCATCACTATGAACACGAGCAAGATTTGCCCTCACTTTTGTCTTACTAAAGAAGCCTTGAATACATCTGATGAATGCCTCATTTCATTCTATTTGTTAACCTTTTCTGTACTTGAAATTTTTGAGATCAAAGTAAGTTTTATAGATCTTTCCGAAGGTCGGATCTAAAATCTGACTGGAAGTTAATGACCGTCGATGCTCGGACAGTCCCAGCAAATGACCTAAATGATGGATTTTATGATCCCAAGGCTACCTCCAGCTTTGGCCAGTAATACGCGTATTCTCCGTTCCAGTCTCCTTGTCCTCGCTTACACAAGTAGTGCGTGCAGTGCATGACACAACAGCTATATATGCTGACAAATTTGGGGTTTGTTATTCACCCTCAAAAATTTTGTAGCCTGTCGGCATGTAGGCAAAACTTTTTAAAAGCTTGTAAGAAAGTTTCTTTTGCAGGATACATTTACTTGTCAACAAATTCGCTCTTTTTTCTCCTTTTTTCAGAGATGCTCTGTCTTTCTCATTCGCTGTCTTCTTTTCTTTATTTTCCATAGGTGAAAGTAAGATTTTGCTGCATTAAAAAAAAAGAAATATTTGAGAGCAAAAAGACGTTTTGGTAAGCGAAGTATCAGTAAAAAAAAAAATGATTAAGTTCCCCAGCGCACATGACATTATACTCTTAATAAAAACCCACCTGAAATACAAATTTCAGTATACAGTGTACATTTCTTCACTGGTTATTAAAAATAAATATTCTATCATGTCTATAGATGATGTTCAGTTGTTATTTTCTACCAAGTTTTATTCACCACCATCCCTTATTGATAAAACAAGCAGAACTAAAAAGCTTTTTTGTGTTTAGGTTCTTTTTTAAACATTGCTACTGACAGATTAAGTCTTTCATACAGTATCAAATAAACCCGAAATTTCTTTCAAAGTCATCCTTTTAAAGTTGAATATTCCATAAATCTCATGCAAAATTTGGGGGAAATATTTTGGGAAATTAGAATGAAAATATAGGTGATTGGTACCCTTTAATTAACTTGACATTTTCTTAAAAAGTCAACTTTTAAAGCCGATTATCCCATGTATCTAATGCAATTTTTTGTTGTTTTTTTTTTGCAAAACATTTAGGAAAATTAGAATAAAGATGTGATTGTTAGTTAACTGAACCGTCCCTTCTTCTCAGTTTGGCATTAACAGTATAATGGCATAATTACGCAAAAATATACCATGAACTTGCCTGAGGATTTTTACACATGTAATTGAAACAAAGTATCAGCCATTTTTGTTTTCCTATTCAGTTTGCCAGCTATCACTTTAAACTGATTAGAATCATGCTAGTTAATCTATAAAGAAGGCTAATCTTTACAACAAGTTTTTTTAAACCCTGGAGTCAAGTAAAATGCAAATAGGCTGTACAGGAAGCTTGGGTGGGAAAGGGGCAAAATAAGAAGCATTACATGATCAAACTCCTTTTTTTTCAAAACTACAGCAAAAATTAGGAAAACCTTTGCACCATTCGTGATTCTCCATTTTTCGCTTTCCCAATCAAACATTAAGCACATTAAAAGAAGTTGATGGCTGCATAAATGCTGCTATATTTTTTTTTCCAAATCATATTTTTAGAGTGTAAGACATTTTTTGTATTAAACCTTTTTATGAAAGGCTTTGTACTCTGATGTGTGGTAGCTACGACAATATCGGAAATCCCTCTGAAAGGCCTTTGTGTAAAAAAGTAATATTGTTGAAAGATGATGATAATGAATGATTCAGAGCATTTATGTACGTAGCACCAAATTTATGTTAAAAACATCCAAAGGCGCAAGTTTCTACACTTAAGAGAGGTATTTACACCTCTGCTGATGTTGATGATTTTTTAGGCCTGATGTAGAAAAGTAAAGTAATACTTGTATTGTGATATTATTGCTTTCATTCGATCTTGATAGTAATAGAAAGTTATAGTTTTGCATGGGCATATTTTCACATATAGCTGCATGTATGTGTATCAACCCGATACATTTGAAACAGGTGAAGAAAGTAAAGATATAAAAGTTGTACAATTTGTAGCCCGAAAATGACTGAGATGATATTTGTGTGACTGTGAGATGTGAGAGACATGGTCACAATACAATACTCGATTACCTCTCTCATTCGTTTTCAGTGCCAGTCTGAAGAAAAACAATTGGTTTTGAAATTTTAACCTTTGTACTTCAGAGCTCAAACAATTGCTGTTACAGTAAAATGTGATAATGTAATAGCACTAAAGCTTTTTGTAATCTGCACAAAATATGTGACATCCTTAAATCAGTAAAATAAAAAATAAAAAAATTATTTAATAACATTAAATTGAATACTGAGAATGGCATGCAATAGGCAAGTCATACTACTCTTTTGATGCATTCGATAGCAGTCACCTCCTTCATCATATACTCATAGGAAAATAACACAAATCTAAATCTATGACTGCAAAAACAATCCCTAACATGTAACAAGTATAGAAAAACAGGGATGTGAAATAAAGATGCATTCCAATGTGTTATGTAATGATGCAATCTCCAGCAACAGCAAGTTGACCTCAGACTCAGTGGGAGGCATGCAGCCAGCTCTAATAGTGAATATCAGTCATTGTTACCATGACGATCCCTCTCAGAGCTAAGCTCCTCAGGACTATAAGCACAATAAATGCTTGTGAGCTCACTTGTTGTACATTCCCAACAGATACCAGCAGCTATGGCCTATGGTAACAGTGCAGACTCTTTTACGACTGACCAGTGTTTGTGCCTGCAAACTAGGGTATTCCCTGGTATATGCAAGGAGTTTGAAAGGCCTTTGAAAGGCCAGTGGCCTCTGCTGGCTCCTTCAAATTCTTGAACTGTATTTATGTATTTTACATTTGCATGATTTGTATGTTTCTGGATGTATAAATTGTAATATATAATATACAAATTTGAAAATAAAATAAATTAATTAATGAGTTATCACAGAACATTTTGGTACATGCAGGGAAGTATAAACGATCTGATTATCCATGGGCAGGGCCTATTCGTCGACTTGTGATATTTAGGCCTCCGATGAACACTTGATTTATTATTGTAGCATAAAACGTATTTTGACCGTAACCAGGTTCATAGTCTAACAATTTCTAACCATCGATCTCTCTGTCTATGTTCGACTACTATAATTGATCTATTTTTGTTAATGATGTAATTTTAAAGAAGGGAAACAGGTATGTAGGCAATTTAGTATTAAAGAAAAAAACAGCAATTTTCACATAGATGAAGTTTGAGGTATTCATTTAACTCTAATGATTTTAACTGAAATGTATTTATCTTCGACCAGTCAGAAAATATATTTGACAGCCAGTTTAACTTAATTTTCCGCTTCTCATCTTTCCCATCTCCCTTGCTATTATTTCTTCTTTTTTAATATGTCCTTTCAACGAAAAAGAAAATGATGCAAGTAAGCAAATCAGTATTCAAGAAAAAAGAGCAGTTCTCACATGGATGGAGTTTGAGGTGTTGATATTTCTCTCGATAATGATTTTAGCTGAAATCTGATATCTCCAGCCAGCGCTTCGTCTCAACGATAAGTCACGAGCCTGAGGAGATCTATAGAATAATTAATTGAAGCATGTAGCTTCATGATTGAAGGTACTTGTGCAATCGTTCTTAGCAATTCAATCAGGGTCGTCTTTAATTTTCCTGAATTGACCAGTCGAATCTCTATTAAGTCCATTGTCGAATCGAGTATCTGTCTGGACTTTTCGCTGGGGTAGCTTAAGCATGAGCCCAGCAATTGAGGAGGCGTATGCATCTTGGCCACCGATTAGGAGTTTCTTTCGTCTTCTTTGTAAATGCATTGTCCTCGATCCATTTCTTCCTTCCTAATATCATCTTCCACTTTTCTTTTTTCTTCGTCTTCTTTTCGCTGTATGAATGGGGGAGGGGGGGGGGGGGAGATGCGGGTGGGTATGGTCAAGGAGTTATCACCGAACTCCTTAGCCTGCATGAAAAACAGTGGGGTCATGACCCGTCCTTGCATGAATGGAGCAGAGACATTCCATAACCAAGGATGCAAGGAAATGGTGTTGTACTGCGTGTTCCAGTACTGTGTGCATAAAGCATGGGGTGTCCTGACATTTATAAAACCAGTTTTGGGTGTATGGTTTAAAGTGGCGACTCAAGTTCTACTTTGAGTAATAGTATAGCATCACCTAACAAAATAATATTCGGTATTTCTGATCGATATTGCTGTTTTTAGTAAAAGTAGAACTACTACTACTACTACTACTACTACTACTACTACTACTACTACCACTACTACTATTACTACTGCTGCTACTACTACTACTACTTCTACCACCAATACTACTACTACTACTACTACTACTACTATTACTACTACCACTACTACTTCTACTCTACTGCATCTACTGTACTACTACAACTACTATTCCTACTACTACTACTACTGCTGCTGCTGCTGCTGCTACTACTACTACTACCACCAATACTACTACTACTATTACTAGTACTACTACTACTACTATTACTAGTACTACTACTACTACTACTAGTATGATACAACCTCTAATACTACTGCTACTGCCGCTGCGGCAATAATAATAATAATAATAATAATAATAATAATAATAATAATAATAATAATAATAATAATAATGATAATAATAATAATAATAATAATAAATAATAATAATAATAATAATAATAATAATAATAATAATAATAATAATAAAAATAATAATAATAATAATAATAATAATAATAATAATAATAATAATAATAATAATAATAGGTTTTTGTATATAGCGCACATGTCTGTCAGACTTGACAAAATATTACCCCGGCTTTAGCATGGCTGCACCTATTGCGCTCCAGCATTTCAAGGAGTTAATTCCTACCAGGTACCCATTTACCTCACCTGAGTCGAGTGTGGCAAATGTAGATTAATTAATATACTACTACTACTACTACTACTACTACTACTACTACTACTACTTCTAAACTACTACTACAACAACTACTACCACCACTACTACTACTATACTACTACTACTACTACTACTACTAGCTACTACTACTACTACTACTACTACTACTACTACTGCTTCTACTACTACTACTACTACTACTAATAATAATAATAATATACTACTACTACTACTGCCGTACTACTACAATACTATTAATATTATTACTATTACTACCTCTACTACACTTCTACTACTATACCACTTGCTACTCCTACTATACTACTTCTACTACTACTACTATTACTACTAGTCTACTATACTAGTATACTAAGTATACTACTAGTAGTTCTACTACGTTATTACTACTACTACACTAATACTAATACTAATACTAATACTACTGCTAGTAGTTCTACTGCTACTACTATACTACTAATACTACTACTTCTGCTGCTGCTATACGTCTACTACTATTCCTTCTACTATATACCACTACAACTATACTACTATTCCTACTACTACTACTACAACTACTACTACTACTACTACTACTACAGTGAAACCTGTCTATAAAGACCACTCAAGGGAGACAAGAAAAGCGGTCTTTATGAGCAGGTGGTCTTTATGGACAGGTTCCTTTAATACATGTTTCAATGAGAAACACTTTCCAAGGGAAACAAAAATTGTGGTCTTTATAGACAGGTGGTCTTTCTATACAGGGGGTTGCTAAAGCAGATTTGACTGGACTACTACTTCTATACTACTACTATACTACTACTACTACGACAACTGTACAACTTTGGCAGTGCTTGTAGTACTACTATACAGTGCCATAGAAAGGTTAAAGTCCTGCAGACTTTAAATGTTCTATTATTATACTTATAACTATTATTATCATCATTATTAATATTATTATGATATTATTGCTGTTGTTGATGACATTATATTTATCATTACATTGCACACATCAATGTGTGAATTTCATTCACTTTCTGACAGTTCCTGCCGTCTTTCTTTTTATGTTCAGACTTTGAAATTCAATAACACGAATTACAAATATTCTGTTTAACATTTAAAAACAGCTAGAAATATGTTTTGTACATTTACAGACTCTCATCATACCATGTCATCGTTCAATATCTACTAGGTATTTTGGAAAGTCCTATTTCCATCCATGTTCCCGTCATTTTCTGACTCAGTTTGCTACCCTTTATCATAGATCAAAATTTCTTTAGGATGTTGCCGATCTGTGTTCGTGCATCAACGGCGGAATTAAGAGGGTATGGCAGCTGGCATCCCCAAAATTTTGTTTCCTAAAGGAAAGAAAAACCCAACAGGTGCAACTCTCGTGACGATGAAAGTAATCATGAAGTAAAATTGCCTTTTCTTAATAATTATGACGTGCCCTTAAATCATACCGTCTATGACATGACAAAATTGGTGCGCTTTCACTATAAAGCCTGTACAGAATAGGATTAAACCCAATAAAACCTGAATGGCTATTATTAAATATAAAACGCTCTAGTGACAGACTGATAAAAATTCTTAAACAAAAGTGTTGCTAGTTCCCGAACAGTAGATCATAACCATGCAGGTAGTGTATACGAAGAGAATAATGATTTCCATCTTTCAAACTCATGTTGAAAAGTTGACAATCCACAGTGAAGAAAATTTTATTGATTTTTCACCAGGTTTGTGTAAATGCCCCCCCCCCCCACTACCACTTGTACCTAAAATCCCGTAAAGTGTCCCTTTTTGTCAAATGTGAATGGGGTCTATGTCTTCAACTTGCATGCACTTGAAAGCATGCTATCATCCCTGTTTATATTATTTACTTAGTCATGTAAGTACATGGAAATGATCTAATGATAAATCGAATTTCTTATGCAGGAGTCTGAATCATCTGGGGTCAATGTATATTGATCTTGGTATGTTACACAGATAGCAAAAAGTTCAAAGTGCCTTTAAATTATCTCTTGTTTAAACCTTAGTTGATTCAACAAAAAAAAAGAAAAGAAAAGGTTAGGCTTCGGACTAAATTTTCCTTTTCTTCCATATATATATACCAAAGACCTATAAACATTCTCTCAAACAAATAACTGCCAATTAGTACCCTATATGAATGAACTACTATAGACAATTCCATGGATATCAGACCTATTGTACCCTCTTTTTTTTAATAAAAGAACCTTCGACATTGTTTTGTTAATTGTATTGACGACGCAGAACTAAATTTTTGGTCGTAAACCTATCTTAAAGTTAGTATCTTTTCAAAGCATCTTCTCTTGTATAAACTTGAAATTATTATCAGTTCTGGATAATAATAATGGGTTCGTGTATAGTGCTCATGTCTGGTACACTGACACCCCTGGAGATCCAATATTATGTATACCCCCCCCCCCTTAAATCCAAAGATTTAAGGTCGTATATAAAATAGATTTTGTAACGTCTGCATATTTGGGTTATTTTCTTTCGTTGGATTAATTATTGACGTGAGTCGGGGGTTTCCATATACTTCTAACACGTATTTTTATACATAAAATTTGATCTTGTTAAAATCATTATGATTCATAAGTTTTTCTTGACCAACTTCCACAAAATAATGTATAATCATCATTTTTACGTAAAATAACAAAATTATGTTGAATCTCATAAACAAAATAAAGGATTAATGCTCAGTCATCACCCTATAATTGCCCATTAATGAATGGAATGAAATGGAATAGGAGTCTAGGGCCCCGTCTTATAAAGAGTTGCGATTGATTCGAATCGATAGCAACTTGAAATTAAAAGTAATCCCTAATGCGATTTTTTTCTAAGTGGCGATCGATTCGAATCAATCGCAGCTCTTTTATTAAAGACGGGGCCCACGTTGAACATTACAATCTGTTTTGAAAACAATGAAATATGTGTCGCTTTGGAGACTCCCCCTCCCCCTGAAAAAAGGCCAACAACAACAAATAAACAAACAAAAAATACATGATCCGAGTACACAAATCGTAGAGGGCGTAAGAAGAAACAATAAAATTATTATTTTTTAAATATAAGAACCTGGCGTAAAATCATCTAATCGAAATGATAATCCTTAATAAATCAAAATATTCAAGTTACGAAATTTTAGCTCGACAGCATTTTAGGTTTTCAATTGACAATAAGATCGGAAAGACGCTTTAAGACAAGTTGTAGATTAACATTTAAAACACATCTTACTCATTCTCATGGCGATGGATCATATTAACTCTTTAATTCGTTATTTAATGCAGCATTCCTAAAACTATTCAATAAATAGTTATTGTCACGATATTGACAAATATTTAGATCATATACCATGGAAGAAAATAAAATTCCACCGGAATATTAGTAGGTTAACAAGTGAATGTGACACAGGAAGGCAGGATCTAGGCACTGAGATCTGGGTTGTGTTCTCCACTAAATTTCGGGCTGGACCGATTAGGGTTAACCGTAGACCAAGCATTGCTAATGAGTTCTATATTTAATAGCGATGCAATAATAATTTAAGTTTGGTAAAATCTAAAAATGGACAAAAGTCACAAAACAAAACAAAACAAAACAAAACAACCCAAGGTGTTTTTCTCCCCTAAACTCTAGCCGGGAGAGATCAGAGGTAATCGTAGAATCAGCCCTGTTGTTTGGTTGTAGGGAGACTGACAGGTTTTAGAATAACTTTGATTTTTTTTTCTGTCAAATTTGATTCACTTGCTTCTTAGAAATTGTTTAAAAATTACTTGTGCAATATAAGAAATAGCAAAAAATCGACACAACACCTAGTTGGTGGCTCTCCCCTAAACTCTAGCCGGGAGAGGTCAGGGGCAACCTCAGAACCAGCATTAGTGTTTGGTTGTAAGGAGATTGCCAGGTTTTAGAATAACTTGGATATTTTCAGTAATATTTGATTTACATGCTTCTTAAGATTTCTTTAGATGAAAATGATTTGTACAATGTTATTAGTAACAATGCAATGAGAATTAAAGTTTGGTAAAATCTGAAAATCGACACAAAACCTAGGTAGTTTTCTCCCCTAAACTCTGGCCTGGAGAGGTCAGGGGTAACCGTAGAACCAGCATGGGTGTTTGGTTGTGAGGAGACTGACAGGTTTTAGAATAACGTGGATTTTTTTTATCAGTAAGATTTGATTTACATGCTTCTTAGTAATTCTATAGATAGAAATGATTTGTACAATATTAGTAATAACAATGCAATGAGAATTTAATCTAAAAATCGACACAAAACCTAGTTAGTTTTCTCCCCTAAACTCTGGCCGGCTTAGATTTTGTTTCAGTAAGATTTGATTTACATGCCTCTTAAAAAGTTTATAGATTGAAATGATTTGTACAATATAAGTAATAACAATTCAATGAGAATTGAAGATGGGTAAAATCTGAAAATCGACACAAAACCTAGGTGGTTCTCTCCCCTTAACTCTCGCCGGGAAAGATCAGGGGTAACCCTAGAACCAGCATGAGTGTATGGTTGTATACTGCCAGGTTTTAGAATAACTTGGATTTTTCCCCAATCAAGTTTGATTTACTTGCTTCTTAGAAATTTCATAGATAGAAATATATTGTATGATATAATTGATATAATGTAATGAGAAATTGAGTTTGGTAAAATTAAAAGAGCGAACTTTGGAGTTAATAATTTATATCTCAAAACTGAATGGGATGTCATTTGTCTTTTAGAAACAAAATCTGACCTTCCTCATCTGTCCCAATCTTGTATTAGGAATATGGATGTTGTAATATACAGAAAAATAATAATGTACATTTCAGATTTGGTGGATATCGCGGTCTATTTTAATGAAGAAAGAAATATTGGCTTGTTCTGAAAGAATTTAAACACAGTGTCCGAATCGATCATCGGATCTGGATGAAATTAATAATTTAAATTATATCTATTTTAGCTGCAGTATTCATGTATCTACCAAGTGAGGGCTCCATTAAATATTCTAATGATGATTTTATGCTTGATATGATTGATATCAGAAGCAGATTTGATTCACCTTTGTGTTTTTAGGGTTATTTCAATGTCAGATCAGGCATGTTCAATGACATTTTAGAAGCAAAAGGTAATTATGGTTTCAAATTTGAATGGATATGAATTTTGTGATGATGACGACACTGATATTCGTTATACACCAGAGGAATCTGGTATCACAACAGACTGATTTTATACGGATTCTCATGTTAACAGTAATGGCAAAAATGTTGTCGAAAATTGAGTTAATCCTAAAAATATATCCCTCAGTTCAACTAAATCAAAGTGTTCAGTAGTAAATTGCCATAACTCTTTGACCTTCCCACAATTGGAAAATAAGTGTAAGTAGGTTTCTTTGTCCTTTTTGCAGAATTAACAGAAATCGTCCTCAACAAAATCAAACTTCATTAGCTGTACTTTGGTGTATATGACTCCGTGTAATTGCATAAACTGAAATTCTCTCTGTTTTCTGATAAGTGTTGTGCATCTTGCTGTTACGAAAAGGTAACTTATTTCTTTACTTGCAACTTATATGATTCACGTAAACAAATTTTGATAACACAGGCCACCCCCCCCCCCCCCCATGCACACACCTCTTTTTATTTATTTATTTTTTTGGGATACTATAACCCCCCCCCCCCCCCAATCTCCTCCTGGATCAACAACCATGGGAGAATGCCACTGTACAGAAAGTAAGAGAGATAGAATTCTATAACACAGAAAACGCCTGGTTGTATATTTTCCGGGTATAATAGTATTTCACCAGGAATTTGGTAATTTGATCAGAAACGATGCGCTTGAATTAATCAGACAACGGGGTAAATATTACTAGATTTGTGATGGCTACCGGTGAACCCAAAACTCTGGTAAAGTTTAACACTTTTTGTGTTAAAATTTTACACGGAGTTTTTTTTTTTTTTTTTTTTTTTTTAATGTACTCGTAGTGGTGGAATAGTCAAACAAGTAGGCAGATAGCCTACTTTTGTTTAAAAAAAATAATAAGTAACAAATTATCCAATGTATTTTTATCTACTATATCAAAACTTATTATGTATGTACGATAATTGTAAACATGTTTCTTTGATTGTACTCTCATACCACGAGAGGGGGTCGATAGAGTCTTTAAATCTTATCTCATCTATATCTTCCACTACAGGTATTTGAGCTCATATCACGCAGTCAGAATAATTCTATAATTTATTTTAGTTCGAAGGAACGGTTCTAAATTAATCTACATAAAATTTCCAAATTTCTGGTAAAGCACACGCCATAATCATGTTGAAGGATGAAATGTATACTGGAGGAGAGAAATGTATGAGAAGGGTCTTTAAAACCAATGATACCATTCATCAAAGCCATAAATTTACTTTAGATTTGAAGAAGTTCATGAGAATATAAGACTATTTCTTCAGATTATTAGCGAAAACAATCAAAGAAAGATCGAAGGCGGGAGTGTTACAAAATAAGAAATGCGACGTGTCTACACGAAAACAACAACTGTAACAAAAAAATCAACGAGATTTTGATTGACAGCATCTTAAAACTAATTCACCCATCTTTAATGAAATTTTGCAGGTAATACAGAAATAGTATCACTTCATTTTCAACTACTTCCTTATCCCTTACTCGGTTCCAAGAATAATAATGCATGTAGGCGTCTTTTAAATCTGATAAACAACTGCCCCTTTCCCCGCTGAACTTGGTCTCAGTCCCAACCCCCTCTTCGACTACCAGACACATTTTTATGCTATTTCGACAAAACAATTTGTCACATTTGTAAATCAGGGACTAGTACTTGCAGACACTCAGAGAAAAGGTCCTTGACCACAACGCAGGCCTGACAGGCAGATAGCACGTGGACCTTTTCACTGACTTTGGCGCGTTTTCCACCATTTGGCGCGTTTTTTTCAAGGAGCTTCAAACTTGGTTTTCCACTGTACACTTGCTCTAGCATCGTGTTTTCAGTGCCCCTTTTATTTCGCCAATGGGAAATTACAGGAATATTATCATAAATGTTACCGGTCAAGCTCTCATTTCTTGGATGCACATTTGGCGACGTTGATACTTTTAGTGAGGTACATTTCGCAAAGGACATGCAGCTGGAGGCCAGCGGCCTTACATCAAGACTTACATACAGCCCTACAATACACATGGTACAGGTATACCTATTTCATATTTTGCATGCATCCCCGGTAATAATGCAGTTCCTTCTTAGCGGATACTAGTATCCCGTAGCGGATGGGGAGATGATTATATAACCCTTTTTTTTAATTATTGGATAAAACAGTCGATCATATAAAAGTACAAAATACATGTATATCACAAGTACAAAATAGAAGCTCAATTGAGGAGGGACTTCCATCATGTACAACCACCCCCCCCCTAAATAATAGTAAAGCCAAATAAAATTGGTTCATAGCTTCTCGTCACCACTTCCTTCTCTTCATTCCCGCCTCCATTTCTTTTATCATAATGTTATGATATTGTAATAATTATCAGGGATGGATCCAGGATTCTGTAAAAAAAAAAAAAAAAAAAGGGGGGGGGGGCAAAGAAAAAAAGGTTAGGGGCTTATCAGATTTTTTTTGTTTGTCCTCCAGAATTCTCTGACAAGCCAAAAAAAGAAAGAAAAGAAGGTTTTCATATTTTTAGGGGCCAGTTGTCCAGAATTCGGCCGATTCGGCCCCCTCTGGACAGCTTTCAAAAGGGGGGGGGCGGCCGATTCGGCCCCCCTCTGGCTTCAAAAAGGGGGAGGCCGCGGCCGATTCGCCCCCCGGATCCGCCCCTGATTATATTATATTAGATTAGATTTTTTTTATTTTTTAAAAAACAGTACATCAAGATGAATTTAACGCAGCCTATGCAATCGAAATGACAGAAATCATTTTTAGTACATGTTTTCAACCTGTTCTAGACTCCTGCAACATGCAGACAGTATATGTAAATAGTACTGTCGGAATTATTGTCAAAATATCAACTATCAAATCAATTGGAACCCCCTCTTCTTCCTTTTCGAAAAACAAACCCAGACGAAAAAAACAATGATTCAATTTTTATCTTGGCCTAAATCATATGACAAGTGTAGCATAGTCTAGTTCTGGACTCTTTTTATTGATTTTTTTATTCGCCGACTATACTCGATAAGCTGAGTGATGGCGCGATCCCGAGAACCTGTTGGCCCCGAAAAAAAAGAGTCCAGTGCAATTGCTCCACGCTGACGACTTTCCCTGAGATTTTTCAGGGAGAGCAATTAAAATTGGCCGCGCCTCCCCAGCCAAAGCGCTAGTCTTTGCTTGACATCATTTTGAAGTAGTAATGAGGAAATCTGGTATGATTTAGTGATAAAATGATTTTATATTCCTTAACGAGGTGCTATGTTGCATTAAAATTAATCTTAAAATTCAAATTAGATGTATGATGACCATTAAAACTTCCTCTTTTAACATTATTTCCGCTAAAGATACAATAAGGTTTGTAGATATAAACTATAATACGTAGGTCCGTGTGTGTAGGCCTTGCGTATCTAACTTTATGGCCGAGCGCTCCACGTGTGTATAGCTGTGATACAATACAATTAACTTCAGTCAGCCAAATTTATCCAAGTCTTCACGGGCGAGACCTCGATTTGACCTCAGAGACCGTTTTATAATGCTCGTAACTCCGTCGTAGAATAAGATTTTCAAATTATTATTTTTTTCATTTAATAGATAAAAGTTCAATCCACGGAAATATCTTCTTTGTTTTTTCAAAAAAAGAAAGAAAAGTCATCAAAATCTTGGTCATTAGAATGACTTTGTTCCGGAAATTTTGGGTTCGGATTATCGTCTTAAATTCCTCATTTTTCTCGCTAGGCACCAAAGATAGCTATAAATTAAGAAAGAAAACTTATTCAGCTTTAATTTGATGGTAAAATGGTATCTTGACGATTTTTAGATGGGTCAGCAGCCACTTGTAATCATAAGGATGTCGATATTTTCTTGAGAGGTAGAAATCGCATGCTCTATACAAATGCTTAGAACCGCAGTTCATGGAAAATGACGTCATCGTACATTTTTTGATCGTCGTATTTCCATTTAAACCGTTTTCTTCTCTACGAAATGTACATGAATTCACCTCCTAATTGTATGAGTGTGATCATAACTCTAAAATTTTAAATTATAACTGCACAAATACTCCAATAAGTCGTCATTCCTTGTTCCTAAATCCGCTACAGTCCCATGTATTGAATTTTGTGTGTGCATAACCACATCTCTCTCTCTCTCTCTCTCTCTCTCTCTCTACCCTCCCCTCCCCCTCTTTCTCTGTCTCTATCCCTCATTCTCTTTTTTCCTCACTCATTTATATTTTTTTCTCCATCAGATGCATGATTTCTTGAGCTGACTCGAAGTAAAGCAGCTCACACCTACTCCACATATTTCTCTCTTTCTCTCTCATTTCTCAGCAATCACTCCATTTTATTTTTCTCCTTAAGCATACTATCTCAAACTTGAAGTGACTAATTCATGTATCTACATTTTTTTCTAATTGTATCTAATCATATCTAATCTTTCCACAATCACCTTCGGTGGCGGATCCAGGGGGGGGCAATCCCGGCCCGTGCCCCCCCTTTTGAGGGAAAACAATGCAATGTGCCCCCTCTATTTGCGATTGTCCCCCCCCCCCCTTTTCGAGCAGAAAACCTTTTTTTTTTTTTTGCTTGTCAGAGAATTATGGAGGGGAACTGGACCCCATAACCCCCCCCCCCCCCCACTGAGCGACTTTTGGAGGGCTGGCGAAAATTTTTTTTGGCTTGCCCCCCCCCCCCCCCCCCCCCCCCACTGAGCGACTTTTTGAGGGCTGGCGAGAGACCAAAAAAATATGGGTCTCCCTCCAAGCAGTTTCCCAAAGTTGACAATCCTGCATTTGTGTGCCCCCCCCCCCCTTATACGAAATCCTGGATCCGCCCCTGATCACCTTGATCATATTTTCAATAACTCATTAGGCCTACTAGAGTGAAAGAATCACAACAAACAATTTCAGTTTTGATAAGTGTGCTAAGTTACATATTTAATTCTTCTGAATGAAAACAATGTTATCGAGGAAGATGCTGTTTCAAATTATATAACATCACAGTCACACATATGCAAAATTGTCTTATGAAAGTTCAGCGTGACTTAAGGCCAACACACAGTACTGTATATACTCCCACAATTCTTCCTTGATCTCTAAAGTCTAAAAAGTTGCAAATGGAGGCCTAAATGCCAATTATTTCTGTTTTCAGCACCTCGTTTCCCAGCTTGTTTCTTGCAAGAAAATCTCAGAGAGTTTATACAATTCGAATGCAACATGCACAATACAGTACATGTATATAATGCATGCACACAAAGCTGAGCTAGCTGTATGCGCGATCAGCTCAGATCAGGGATCCCACGTGCAAAACGTAAACAGCGCAAGCGAACTGTTTGATTGACGGTGATTTCATGAATATTTATGAATCACTTGTGTGTGAACTTTTGACCCCTGACGTCAGCGTGGAGCAATTGCACTGGACTCTTTTTTTTCGGGGCCAACAGGTTCTTGGGGCCAACAGGTTCTCGGGATCGCGCCATCGCGTATCGCGTATAGTCGGCGAATAAAAAAATCAATAAAAAGAGTCCAGAACTAGACTAATGACAAGAGTGCATTTGCTCACTCACTTTGCACCGCGTCCTGTAACACGGGAAAATTTGTCTCAGTTTATCCATAAAAAGCACACAAGGGCTTTAAAAAAAATTAATATTTGACATCATTTCGCCCGGATTAATAATCTTTACACTATATCCTCTAATGTAGTGTTAAAAACCCGCAGATTGCTTGTGAGGAAACTACTGCACTTTTGGGTTTAGAAAGAGAGAGAGTTCAATTCAAAAAGCAAAGAGTTTAACATTCGACTCAGACCTTTCCCTGTTGCAGTGAGAGCATTTTCCCTACGTTGACCTTACATCGCCTCGTTTAATCGAGTGGGAATTCCGAACAAGATGAATTATTGAGCCATTTCGCATACCAAAGAGCTAATATGTTCTGTGATAACTCCTTGATATGACATCCTCTAACTAGTCATCTAAAGATTATTCCGATTGGTTGACGCAGGGGCGGATCCAGGATTTCGTATAGGGGGGGGGGGGGGGCACACAAATGCAGGATTGTCAACTTTGGGAAACTGCTTGGAGGGAGACCCATATTTTTTTGGTCTCTCGCCAGCCCTCCAAAAGTCGCTCAGTGGGGGGGTGGCGAGCAAAAAAAAAAAAAAAAATTCGCCAGCCCTCCAAAAGTCGCTCAGTGGGGGGGGGGGGGGGGGGGGGGTTATGGAGTCCAGTTCCCCTCCATAATTCTCTGACAAGCAACAACAACAAAAAAAAGTTTTTCTGCTCGAAAAGGGGGGGGGGGACACAATCGCAAATAGGGGGGGGGGCACATTGCATTGTTTTCCCTCAAAAGGGGGGGGGGGGCACGGGCCGGGATTGCCCCCCCCCCCTCTGGATCCGCCACTGGGTTGACGGGAATTTGGTGCACTTATGCTGTTTTGGGGCACATAATTCGCGAACGTGTCGCAAGTATTATTATATAGTGCATGCAAGAGCATTGAATACGGACGAACACATTTCGCGCCTGTGAAGCGGTCTGCTCGTCCATTCTAAGTACGATATTACTTATTACCCAGTGGCGGATCTACGGGGGGGGGGTTAGGGGTTTAAACCCCCCCCCCCTTGGGCTGCCAAGTAAACATTTAATGTGCATAGGAAAACCAAAAAAAAAAAAGAGAAAAAATAGAGCATGCAAGTATGCTTAAAATCGCAAGCTGGCAACCCTAAAAATGAAAAATCTCCATACTGTGGGAGGGGGGTATCCCCCTCCCACACCCTCTCCCCCCTCGGTCGCTTCGCTCGCTCGCAATACCCAGCTCAGCCCCTCAACCCCCCCCCCCTTGGAAAAAAGCTAGATCCGCCCCTGTTACCGTGTTTTTTTTTTTTTATTTGTAGACAACTGTGTGAGATAGCAGGTGGTGTATGTACAATTTGTAGATAAATCTACATATCTAAACTTAATATTTGTACTTTAGTTACATTTTGATCCAAATATATCGCTTGATATTACAGTTTTACCGGGAAGAACAGACTAACGTCTACTGGATTGTGCCATTCTACCGTGGGGTAACTCGATTTGTATACAGTGAAAAATATCTTGTCTAACAACAATGATTGAATTCAATTCAAAACAACATTTATTTCCTTCTGATTTGCTACATACATGGGATACAAACATAAGAAAAACGTTTAAGTACAATAATTGAAGGAGGCATGGTCCCTGAAAAGCATAACAATGCTTGTGATTGGGGATGCCTGTTTACCAAAAAACAAACAAACAAAAAAATAACAAAAAACAACAACAAACAAACGAAACACAAAATACAAAATACAAACAAAACATTAAAAAATTCAAGTAGATACATGTATATACAACATATATAACGGATAAAAATTAGAGGGATAGGGATAGAAATAATGTTAGATAGGATAGAGGGTATAATACCATGAACAATGTGAGAGATATGTTTGAAAATTCCTAAACTGATCACTGTTAATTCTTATATCACTTGCAGATAAGTATACATTCAACATGAATACTGACAACGTATATTTTAGGATGAAGCAAGGTAAAATGAATGAATATTCAACTTTTTAATATACTTATACAGACTTTGCTTTCTAAGAGATTGAAAAGAATAAGTACAAGAGATTTTTCAAAAAGTATAAGAGATTAAAAAGTATAAGTTGTGTATTTATAAAAAGTATAAGTTGTGTATTTATTCGAGTGCATAGATTGTGAGATGCGTGTATAGGAATTTATAAGTAAGAGAGAAAAGAGAATTAATATAGGAAACGAATGAAAATGGAGTATATAGCGAAAATGTCTGTTTTGAGGTTGTAACCACAACGCCTCTCAAAGTAAAACTACTCCCCCTTTATAAAATGAACGCGCCCTATGACTCATGTGCATGACGTACTTCGCTGGGTGTCAAGGGAGGTCAGCGATTGCCCGTTTGAAAGTATAAGGTCGACTCTCAGGAAAGTAGTTCATAATTCTTATTATTACAGTCATCATCATTAAATAAAAATAATAAGAACAGTCATTTCAGTGCTGAGAAAAAAATAAAATATGGGGGCTGAGCAAGTCACAATTGAAATATTTCTTTAGGAGCCAGGAATCATATCATTAATTCGAGGGGATGAATATTGAGGTTCCCAATCGGAATGTTTCATCGTTAGCATGCTGTTATAGCTACGTAACGTAACATGAGTATTTTGATAATTTCCCCATAATATTTCGGCAGGACAACTACTAGGCAGTGTACATGACCACACACAAGTAATTTTTCAGTTTAGGGGGTAGGCCAAATGAGTGGGCCACATATCAAGCTAATTAAATTCGAAAATAATATGTTCATATTTCAGTTCATATTTCACGAACTGGCATTGACAAAGAGGAAAAAAGAAGGTGTATCCACACAGATGATGCACTGCAGCCAACAAGTTTGATGCTTCTTTGGGGGATATACCGGCGACATGGAAATAATATATCCCGGCGGAGACAGTTTTTGCACTCCAGCAGGTACCTCCACAAAAAAGAAGTCAGTATTAAGGAGGAACAATGAATTCAGCTATAAAAATTTAATCTCTCATTCAGTTGATTTCTCACCGCAAATATATACATTATATTTGATGAAAGCCTCCATGATGTTATGTTTGTTTTACCAGCTTTGTAAGATTATGTTGTCTTTCGCACTTCGAAGCTAGCCTGGAGAACTTTAAGCACAATTTATTAAATTTATTTATTGCTATTTGTATTCATAAATAACGGGAAAATACACTAAGTATTATAAGAACTGAATTTCACTGCAAAGCTTTATAACAAATGTATTGCATATATTTGTAAAACAAGCGCATTTCATAAATTTACACGGTTTTACAGCAGACGTCTGGACGTGAGACTATGTTCCTTATGAAGAAAGTTGACTTATCGTTGGTCAATTCCTTTCGTTCGAAGTTTATTTTAACATGGAATTTCCCACTGTATTCGTTTTTTGAGCTACTTTCTCAAAATTATTTATATAAATGATCGAAACAATCATAATTTCGTATTTTCCGTAGCTCAGCCAGGAACGATGACCTTGTCTCTCTATGAGGAGGAATTAACGGTCTCCAGGCATAGTTGTTTGCCCAGACCTGTTATAATTCACATCAGTTGGGACAAGCAGTGGATAATGATATTCAATCTCAAATACAGAAGCATGTTTCATTAATATGTGGTATTGATACATAATACATTTTATATTGATGGAATAATGAGTGCTGCTTAATGTAATGAGAGAATGGGGTAAACTGTAATGTGCAACGGGTATGAATACATAAACTAGTTTACGAGCCAACCACGGACAGAACGTCCTTCCTCCCGTCATAATAATGGGGTTCGTATTAAGACCGTTTCCAGAGGTTTGGCAATGGTTTATGACCGTAATAAAAACATTAAGACGAATTTAAGATAAATGGCCTTCGCCATAGACTCACATGCTGTACAGAGAATATGAAAAATGTTTTGTTTTTTCCTGGATTACGTCTTTCCACAAATCCTTAATGAGATTATTTTGAGAGAAAATGTCCAAGGAATAAACAAGTGGCAAATGAGTCCTGTCGAAACAATTATGAGACAAAGAAGAGAAAGTATTGAGACAGAATGGCCGGGCAGTTCATAGTGATGGTACACAATGCTACTGCAAGGTCATGTGAGGCTGATGATACATCAGTGCTCTTGATTCTAAAGGATTGGACCTGGAAAAAAAAATATTGAAAATAGGTCATTTACCTACTTATCATCTCATTTTCTCCACATAATTGATAGTAACTTATTACTGAAAACTGTATACATTATTTGAACGACCAAGAAATACAAAGCCTATTCAGTTTCAGCCATCTATTTCCCTGTTCATGGGTAAAAATCATATAAAGACTAATGTCTCTCCCCCCCCCCCCACAACTTCAGATTGTAAAATTCATAATAACAAAAACTGTTTGAAAGTATAGAAAGTATCAAAAGGAAGACAATCACTCTAATTCTAGACTAATCAAATAACATGGTTCTCTGAAAATCTTTAACAAGAGAAAAACCATTCAAATTTGTCCATTTCAATTAAAAGTTTGTTTTCCATCCTCATTATGCTCTACAAGTTCCATGTACCTTCATGGATGATGTCACTGCTTTCAATATAGAGCAGAACTCATCACTGAAATCCATATGAAGAGTTAGCTCAGTGAGATCTGACATGGAACACAATGCTACTGCAAAGTCATGTGAGGCTGATGAAGTATTATCAATGATTCTGATTGTCAAGGATTGGATCTGGAAATTTTTTTCTTCAGAAAATGGGTCATTTATCTACTTACCATCTCATTTTCTCTACACACTTGAATGTTCTTTATTACTAACAATTTCATACATCATTTGAACAACCAGGTAATAGGCCTACTAAGTAATAAAAAGCCTTTTCAGTTTTTGCCATCTATTTCCCTATTCAAAACTTAGTCAAAAGACTAATGCTTCCACCCCCCACCCCATTTCAAATTGCAAAATTCATGACATTGTACTCTGCTTGAAAGCATAGAGAGTATCAAAATGAAAATAATATATGATATAGCTCTAATTCTTGTGACTACTAAAATAACATAGTATTCAAAACATCATTTACATGAAAAAGTCAATTCAAAGTCATCCTTTTCTATTCAGAGTTTGTTTTCCATCACTGTATATGCTCTACCACTTCAATGTACATGTACCTTCATGGATGATGCCATTGCTTTCAATGTAGAGCAGAACTCAGCACTGAAATTCCTAAGACAAAGAGTTAGCTCAGTGAGATCTGGCATGGTACACAATGCTACTGCAAGGTCACGTGAGGCTGATGATACATCAGTGCTCTTGATTCTAAAGGATTGGACCTGGAAAAAAAATGTTGAAAATGGGTCATTTACCTACTTATCATCTCATTTTCTCCACATAATTGATTGTAACTTATTACTGAAAATTGTATACATTATTTGAACGACCAAGAAATACAAAGCCTTTTCAGTTTCAGCCATCCATTTCCCTGTTCATGGGTAAAAATCATAGAAAGACTAATGTCTCCCCCCCACAACTTCAGATTGTAAAATTCATGATATCAAAAACTGTTTGAAAGTATAGAAAGTATCAAAAGGAAGACAATCACTCCAATTCTAGACTAATCAAATAACATGGTTCTCTGAAAATCATTTACAAGAGAAAAACCATTCAAAATTGTCCATTTCAATTCAAAGTTTGTTTTCCATCATCATTATGCTCTACTAGTTCCATGTACCTTCATGGATGATGTCACTGCTTTCAATATAGAGCAGAACTCATCACTGAAATCCATATGAAGAGTTAGCTCATCAGTGAGATCTGACATGGAACACAATGCTACTGCAAAGTCATGTGAGGCTGATGAAGTATTATCAATGATTCTGATTGTGAAGGATTGGATCTGGAATTTTCTTTTTTTTAATGAGTCATTTATCTACTTACCATCTCATTTTCTCTACACACTTCAATGTTATTTATTACTAACAATTTTATACATCATTTGAACAACCAGGTAATAGGCCTACTGAGTAATAAAAAGCCTTTTCAGTTTTTGCCATTTATTTCCCTATTCAAAACTTAGTCAAAAGACTAATGCTTCCACACCCCCCCCCCCCCCACCCCATTTCAAATTGCAAAATTCATGACATTGTACACTGCTTGAAAGCATAGAGAGTATCAAAATGAAAATAATATATGATGTAGCTCAAATTCTTGTGACTACTCAAATAACATAGTATTCAAAACATCATTTACATGAAAAAGTCAATTCAAAGTCATCCTTTTCGATTCAAAGTTTGTTTTCCATCACTGTATATATGCTCTACCACTTCAATGTACATGTACCTTCATGGATGATGCCATTGCTTTCAATGTAGAGCAGAACTCAGCACTGAAATTCATATCAAGAGATAGCTGAGTTAGATCTGGCATGGTACACAATGCTACTGCAAGGTCACGTGAGGCTAATGATACATCAGTGCTCCTGATTGTAAAGGATTGGACCTGGGAAAAAAATGTTGAAAATGGGTCATTTACCTACTTATCATCTCATTTTCTCCACATAATTGATTGTAACTTATTACTGAAAATTGTATACATTATTTGAACGACCAAGAAATACAAAGCCTATTCAGTTCCAGCCATCTACATGTATTTCCCTATTCATGGGTAAAAATCATATAAAGACTAATGTCTCTCCCCCCCCCACAACTTCAGATTGTAAAATTCATGATATCAAAAACTGTTTGAAAGTATAGAAACTATCAAAAGGAAGACAATCACTCCAATTCCAGACTAATCAAATAACATGGTTCTCTGAAAATCATTTACAAGAGAAAAACCATTCAAAATTGTCCATTTCAATTCAAAGTTTGTTTTCCATCATCATTATGCTCTACTAGCTAGTTCCATGTACCTTCATGGATGATGTCACTGCTTTCAATATAGAGCAGAACTCATCACTGAAATCCATATGAAGAGTTAGCTCATCAGTGAGATCTGACATGGAACACAATGCTACTGCAAAGTCATGTGAGGCTGATGAAGTATTATCAATGATTCTGATTGTGAAGGATTGGATCTGGAATTTTCTTTTTTTTAATGAGTCATTTATCTACTTACCATCTCATTTTCTCTACACACTTCAATGTTATTTATTACTAACAATTTTATACATCATTTGAACAACCAGGTAATAGGCCTACTGAGTAATAAAAAGCCTTTTCAGTTTTTGCCATTTATTTCCCTATTCAAAACTTAGTCAAAAGACTAATGCTTCCACACCCCCCCCCCCCCCCCCCCCATTTCAAATTGCAAAATTCATGACATTGTACACTGCTTGAAAGCATAGAGAGTATCAAAATGAAAATAATATATGATGTAGCTCAAATTCTTGTGACTACTCAAATAACATAGTATTCAAAACATCATTTACATGAAAAAGTCAATTCAAAGTCATCCTTTTCGATTCAAAGTTTGTTTTCCATCACTGTATATATGCTCTACCACTTCAATGTACATGTACCTTCATGGATGATGCCATTGCTTTCAATGTAGAGCAGAACTCAGCACTGAAATTCATATCAAGAGATAGCTGAGTTAGATCTGGCATGGTACACAATGCTACTGCAAGGTCACGTGAGGCTGATGATACATCACTGCTCCTGATTGTAAAGGATTGGACCTGGGAAAAAAATGTTGAAAATGGGTCATTTACCTACTTATCATCTCATTTTCTCCACATAATTGATTGTAACTTATTACTGAAAATTGTATACATTATTTGAACGACCAAGAAATACAAAGCCTATTCAGTTCCAGCCATCTACATGTATTTCCCTATTCATGGGTAAAAATCATATAAAGACTAATGTCTCTCCCCCCCCCCCCCCCCCACAACTTCAGATTGTAAAATTCATGATATCAAAAACTGTTTGAAAGTATAGAAAGTATCAAAAGGAAGACAATCACTCCAATTCTAGACTAATCAAATAACATGGTTCTCTGAAAATCATTTACAAGAGAAAAACCGTTCAAAATTGTCCATTTCAATTCAAAGTTTGTTTTCCATCATCATTATGCTCTACTAGTTCCATGTACCTTCATGGATGATGTCACTGCTTTCAATATAGAGCAGAACTCATCACTGAAATCCATATGAAGAGTTAGCTCATCAGTGAGATCTGACATGGAACACAATGCTACTGCAAAGTCATGTGAGGCTGATGAAGTATTATCAATGATTCTGATTGGGAAGGATTGGATCTGGAATTTTCTTTTTTTTAATGGGTCATTTATCTACTTGCCATCTCATTTTCTCTACACACTTCAATGTTATTTATTACTAACAATTTTATACATCATTTGAACAACCAGGTAATAGGCCTACTGAGTAATAAAAAGCCTTTTCAGTTTTTGCCATTTATTTCCCTATTCAAAACTTAGTCAAAAGACTAATGCTTCCACACCCCCCACCCCATTTCAAATTGCAAAATTCATGACATTGTACACTGCTTGAAAGCATAGAGAGTATCAAAATGAAAATAATATATGATGCAGCTCGAATTCTTGTGACTACTCAAATAACATAGTATTCAAAACATCATTTACATGAAAAAGTCAATTCAAAGTCATCCTTTTCGATTCAAAGTTTGTTTTCCATCACTGTATATGCTCTACCACTTCAATGTACATGTACCTTCATGGATGATGCCATTGCTTTCAATGTAGAGCAGAACTCAGCACTGAAATTCATATCAAGAGATAGCTGAGTTAGATCTGGCATGGTACACAATGCTACTGCAAGGTCACGTGAGGCTAATGATACATCAGTGCTCTCGATTGTAAAGGATTGGACCTGGAAAAAAAATGTTGAAAATGGGTCATTTACCTACTTATCATCTCATTTTCTCCACATAATTGATTGTAACTTATTACTGAAAATTGTATACATTATTTGAACGACCAAGAAATACAAAGCCTATTCAGTTCCAGCCATCTACATGTATTTCCCTATTCATGGGTAAAAATCATATAAAGACTAATGTCTCTCCCCCCCCACAACTTCAGATTGTAAAATTCATGATATCAAAAACTGTTTGAAAGTATAGAAAGTATCAAAAGGAAGACAATCACTCCAATTCTAGACTAATCAAATAACATGGTTCTCTGAAAATCATTTACAAGAGAAAAACCATTCAAAATTGTCCATTTCAATTCAAAGTTTGTTTTCCATCATCATTATGCTCTACTAGTTCCATGTACCTTCATGGATGATGTCACTGCTTTCAATATAGAGCAGAACTCATCACTGAAATCCATATGAAGAGTTAGCTCATCAGTGAGATCTGACATGGAACACAATGCTACTGCAAAGTCATGTGAGGCTGATGAAGTATTATCAATGATTCTGATTGTGAAGGATTGGATCTGGAATTTTCTTTTTTTTAATGAGTCATTTATCTACTTACCATCTCATTTTCTCTACACACTTCAATGTTATTTATTACTAACAATTTTATACATCATTTGAACAACCAGGTAATAGGCCTACTGAGTAATAAAAAGCCTTTTCAGTTTTTGCCATTTATTTCCCTATTCAAAACTTAGTCAAAAGACTAATGCTTCCACACCCCCCCCCCCCACCCCATTTCAAATTGCAAAATTCATGACATTGTACACTGCTTGAAAGCATAGAGAGTATCAAAATGAAAATAATATATGATGTAGCTCAAATTCTTGTGACTACTCAAATAACATAGTATTCAAAACATCATTTACATGAAAAAGTCAATTCAAAGTCATCCTTTTCGATTCAAAGTTTGTTTTCCATCACTGTATATATGCTCTACCACTTCAATGTACATGTACCTTCATGGATGATGCCATTGCTTTCAATGTAGAGCAGAACTCAGCACTGAAATTCATATCAAGAGATAGCTGAGTTAGATCTGGCATGGTACACAATGCTACTGCAAGGTCACGTGAGGCTGATGATACATCACTGCTCCTGATTGTAAAGGATTGGACCTGGGAAAAAAATGTTGAAAATGGGTCATTTACCTACTTATCATCTCATTTTCTCCACATAATTGATTGTAACTTATTACTGAAAATTGTATACATTATTTGAACGACCAAGAAATACAAAGCCTATTCAGTTCCAGCCATCTACATGTATTTCCCTATTCATGGGTAAAAATCATATAAAGACTAATGTCTCTCCCCCCCCCCCCCCCACAACTTCAGATTGTAAAATTCATGATATCAAAAACTGTTTGAAAGTATAGAAAGTATAGAAAGTATCAAAAGGAAGACAATCACTCCAATTCTAGACTAATCAAATAACATGGTTCTCTGAAAATCATTTACAAGAGAAAAACCATTCAAAATTGTCCATTTCAATTCAAAGTTTGTTTTCCATCATCATTATGCTCTACTAGTTCCATGTACCTTCATGGATGATGTCACTGCTTTCAATATAGAGCAGAACTCATCACTGAAATCCATATGAAGAGTTAGCTCATCAGTGAGATCTGACATGGAACACAATGCTACTGCAAAGTCATGTGAGGCTGATGAAGTATTATCAATGATTCTGATTGTGAAGGATTGGATCTGGAATTTTCTTTTTTTTAATGAGTCATTTATCTACTTACCATCTCATTTTCTCTACACACTTCAATGTTATTTATTACTAACAATTTTATACATCATTTGAACAACCAGGTAATAGGCCTACTGAGTAATAAAAAGCCTTTTCAGTTTTTGCCATTTATTTCCCTATTCAAAACTTAGTCAAAAGACTAATGCTTCCACACCCCCCCCCCCCACCCCATTTCAAATTGCAAAATTCATGACATTGTACACTGCTTGAAAGCATAGAGAGTATCAAAATGAAAATAATATATGATGTAGCTCAAATTCTTGTGACTACTCAAATAACATAGTATTCAAAACATCATTTACATGAAAAAGTCAATTCAAAGTCATCCTTTTCGATTCAAAGTTTGTTTTCCATCACTGTATATATGCTCTACCACTTCAATGTACATGTACCTTCATGGATGATGCCATTGCTTTCAATGTAGAGCAGAACTCAGCACTGAAATTCATATCAAGAGATAGCTGAGTTAGATCTGGCATGGTACACAATGCTACTGCAAGGTCACGTGAGGCTGATGATACATCAGTGCTCTCGATTGTAAAGGATTGGACCTGGAAAAAAAATGTTGAAAATGGGTCATTTACCTACTTATCATCTCATTTTCTCCACATAATTGATTGTAACTTATTACTGAAAATTGTATACATTATTTGAACGACCAAGAAATACAAAGCCTATTCAGTTCCAGCCATCTACATGTATTTCCCTATTCATGGGTAAAAATCATATAAAGACTAATGTCTCTCCCCCCCCACAACTTCAGATTGTAAAATTCATGATATCAAAAACTGTTTGAAAGTATAGAAAGTATCAAAAGGAAGACAATCACTCCAATTCTAGACTAATCAAATAACATGGTTCTCTGAAAATCATTTACAAGAGAAAAACCATTCAAAATTGTCCATTTCAATTCAAAGTTTGTTTTCCATCATCATTATGCTCTACTAGTTCCATGTACCTTCATGGATGATGTCACTGCTTTCAATATAGAGCAGAACTCATCACTGAAATCCATATGAAGAGTTAGCTCATCAGTGAGATCTGACATGGAACACAATGCTACTGCAAAGTCATGTGAGGCTGATGAAGTATTATCAATGATTCTGATTGTGAAGGATTGGATCTGGAATTTTCTTTTTTTTAATGAGTCATTTATCTACTTACCATCTCATTTTCTCTACACACTTCAATGTTATTTATTACTAACAATTTTATACATCATTTGAACAACCAGGTAATAGGCCTACTGAGTAATAAAAAGCCTTTTCAGTTTTTGCTATTTATTTCCCTATTCAAAACTTAGTCAAAAGACTAATGCTTCCACACCCCCCCCCCCCACCCCATTTCAAATTGCAAAATTCATGACATTGTACACTGCTTGAAAGCATAGAGAGTATCAAAATGAAAATAATATATGATGTAGCTCAAATTCTTGTGACTACTCAAATAACATAGTATTCAAAACATCATTTACATGAAAAAGTCAATTCAAAGTCATCCTTTTCGATTCAAAGTTTGTTTTCCATCACTGTATATATGCTCTACCACTTCAATGTACATGTACCTTCATGGATGATGCCATTGCTTTCAATGTAGAGCAGAACTCAGCACTGAAATTCATATCAAGAGATAGCTGAGTTAGATCTGGCATGGTACACAATGCTACTGCAAGGTCACGTGAGGCTGATGATACATCACTGCTCCTGATTGTAAAGGATTGGACCTGGGAAAAAAATGTTGAAAATGGGTCATTTACCTACTTATCATCTCATTTTCTCCACATAATTGATTGTAACTTATTACTGAAAATTGTATACATTATTTGAACGACCAAGAAATACAAAGCCTATTCAGTTCCAGCCATCTACATGTATTTCCCTATTCATGGGTAAAAATCATATAAAGACTAATGTCTCTCCCCCCCCCCCCCCACAACTTCAGATTGTAAAATTCATGATATCAAAAACTGTTTGAAAGTATAGAAAGTATAGAAAGTATCAAAAGGAAGACAATCACTCCAATTCTAGACTAATCAAATAACATGGTTCTCTGAAAATCATTTACAAGAGAAAAACCATTCAAAATTGTCCATTTCAATTCAAAGTTTGTTTTCCATCATCATTATGCTCTACTAGTTCCATGTACCTTCATGGATGATGTCACTGCTTTCAATATAGAGCAGAACTCATCACTGAAATCCATATGAAGAGTTAGCTCATCAGTGAGATCTGACATGGAACACAATGCTACTGCAAAGGCATGTGAGGCTGATGAAGTATTATCAATGATTCTGATTGTGAAGGATTGGATCTGGAATTTTCTTTTTTTTAATGAGTCATTTATCTACTTACCATCTCATTTTCTCTACACACTTCAATGTTATTTATTACTAACAATTTTATACATCATTTGAACAACCAGGTAATAGGCCTACTGAATAATAAAAAGCCTTTTCAGTTTTTGCCATTTATTTCCCTATTCAAAACTTAGTCAAAAGACTAATGCTTCCACACCCCCCCCCCCCACCCCATTTCAAATTGCAAAATTCATGACATTGTACACTGCTTGAAAGCATAGAGAGTATCAAAATGAAAATAATATATGATGTAGCTCAAATTCTTGTGACTACTCAAATAACATAGTATTCAAAACATCATTTACATGAAAAAGTCAATTCAAAGTCATCCTTTTCGATTCAAAGTTTGTTTTCCATCACTGTATATATGCTCTACCACTTCAATGTACATGTACCTTCATGGATGATGCCATTGCTTTCAATGTAGAGCAGAACTCAGCACTGAAATTCATATTAAGAGATAGCTGAGTTAGATCTGGCATGGTACACAATGCTACTGCAAGGTCACGTGAGGCTGATGATACATCACTGCTCCTGATTGTAAAGGATTGGACCTGGGAAAAAAATGTTGAAAATGGGTCATTTACCTACTTATCATCTCATTTTCTCCACATAATTGATTGTAACTTATTACTGAAAATTGTATACATTATTTGAACGACCAAGAAATACAAAGCCTATTCAGTTCCAGCCATCTACATGTATTTCCCTATTCATGGGTAAAAATCATATAAAGACTAATGTCTCTCCCCCCCCCCCCCCCCCACAACTTCAGATTGTAAAATTCATGATATCAAAAACTGTTTGAAAGTATAGAAAGTATAGAAAGTATCAAAAGGAAGACAATCACTCCAATTCTAGACTAATCAAATAACATGGTTCTCTGAAAATCATTTACAAGAGAAAAACCATTCAAAATTGTCCATTTCAATTCAAAGTTTGTTTTCCATCATCATTATGCTCTACTAGTTCCATGTACCTTCATGGATGATGTCACTGCTTTCAATATAGAGCAGAACTCATCACTGAAATCCATATGAAGAGTTAGCTCATCAGTGAGATCTGACATGGAACACAATGCTACTGCAAAGTCATGTGAGGCTGATGAAGTATTATCAATGATTCTGATTGTGAAGGATTGGATCTGGAATTTTCTTTTTTTTAATGGGTCATTTATCTACTTACCATCTCATTTTCTCTACACACTTCAATGTTATTTATTACTAACAATTTTATACATCATTTGAACAACCAGGTAATAGGCCTACTAAGTAATAAAAAGCCTTTTCAGTTTTTGCCATCTATTTCCCTATTTAAAACTTAGTCAAAAGACTAATGCTTCCACACCCCCCCACCCCATTTCAAATTGCAAAATTCATGACATTGTACACTGCTTGAAAGCATAGAGAGTATCAAAATGAAAATAATATATGATGTAGCTCTAATTCTTGTGACTACTCAAATAACATGGTATTCAAAACATCATTTACATGAAAAAGCCAATTCAAATTGATCCTTTTCAATTCAAACTTTGTTTCCCATCACTGTTATGCTCTACTAGTTCAATGTACCTTCATGCATGGATGATGCCTTTGCTTTCAATGTAGAGCAGAACTCATCACTGAATTTCACATTAAGAGTTGGGTGGGTGCAGGGAGGGTGCAGGGAGGGTGGAGTCCCCCCCCCCCCCCCTCCTGCACGAAGCGCGAAAGCTCTGACGTTTCATAGTAAATTTGAGAGAATTAAAGATAACGGCTCGTAGCACCTTTTTTTAGGTAGAAAGTTAGTTCGACGCCCAGACTGCTTTTCAGTTATATGGACACAATATATATTGCACTGTTCATAACAGGGGTGGGTGCAGAGAGGGGGGAGTTTCCCCTTTCCGCGCGAAGCACGAAAGCTCTGACTTTTTAGCAAATTTGAGAGAAAGATATCGGCTTGTAGCAAACAATTTTTTTAGGTGCAAAAATTAAAGTTATAGTTCGACGCCCTGGCTGCTTTTCAATGATTTGGACGTAATATTGCACTGTATGTAACAGGGGGCGGATGCAGGGAGGGGTGGGGGGGGGGTATTTTCCCCTTCCCACGCAAAGACTGACGCTTTTGCAAATTTTGAGAGAAAGATAACATGCGTTTTTCATGCACAATCAAGGCCCATTGGCTATTGTGTGCGAAACCCCTTAGACTTCTGTGTGTTAGAAGCGGCACAGTTGAGACGCTTTACCAGTGTGTTTGGGAAGAGTTACACGTTGAGTTATCGGCATAAATGCATGAAATTCAATTGATTTTTTAGTACTTGTAGTGCTTGATGTTTTAGAATCAAAGACAGTAAAATTAATCATTTGAGACCAAATCGAACAGAGATACACACTGCAGTAGATTAGGGTAATGTTTGCGTGTTAGAGAAGGCACGTTTCGAACACTTTCCCAATGTAATTGGTAAGATTCATGCATGTTCAAACCATAGACATATGGTTCAAACATACATTAATGCTTAAAAATTCATATATTATGTGTCAATAATGCTGTACGTAATGGAATGGTTCAAGAATAACAAAATTTCAGTGTTTAAGATAGAAATATGCCTTCTTGCCATCTAACACAAGTTGATATTAGTAATTAGAGGTAGATAGTTTGGGTCCCAGAATTAAACAGCGAACATAAATGATTATCTTCAATGTCATTTTGGAATGCGTTGAAAGGATAATTTCATGATTCATAAACGTAGGTGTATCACTTTGTAAAGATACTCAGGAACAAGATATACCAGAATAGCAAGATTAAGTACATTTTCACATAAAGTTAAACAAGTTAAGCCTATGTACATGATCCAGATTTTTGTAACAAGTAAAATCACCTCCCTGCCAGAATATGAGGTTACATTTGCCCAAATATAAGATGTCAGCACCATTATAGGTAATTTCACATTCTTGCGATGATGCAGTCCATTCCCCCCCCCCTGGCCCCCCCGCCTTATACGCCTATGAAGATATTCATGATAATTATAATTCTGTATAATTTTCTGATTTATCTAAATTGTTTGCTAAATGTTTGCTCAGAATATGCCGGTAATGATGATCTGCCTATGTTTCTTTCCCCATTATTTTCTTTGATAGTAATGATGATTATTTTTTTGTGATGACAGTGGATCATAGTACTTGCATACTGTGATTACTCGTACTAAGAGTACTATGCGTAAGTTTGGTGACATCATCTCCTTTTTAATACCGAAAAACCGTGCGGGGCCGTTTTTTGTGGTCGCAAAAACTCTTTTCCCCCGCCGCGACCGCCCTCGCCGTGGCGCAGGTCCGGTGGCATAATTCCACGGCCCGTGTCTCCGGTATTCCGCGTGCCGCGCCGACCCTGTCGTCGCCGTCGACGTCCCTAAACATGATTGGGGAGAGTGGGGAGGACAGGCAGGCCGAAGGAACGGCTGCTTTCCGCGTGGATCCCTCGCACGACAGCGGTGTCGTCGGTCGTGCACCCTCCTTACGAAAAACCGTTCGGGGCCGTTTTTTGTGGTCGCAAAAACTCTTTTCCCCCGCCGCGTTCGCCCTTGCCGTTGTGCGGGTTCGGTGGCATAATTCCACGGCCCGTGTCTCCAATATTCCGCGTGCCACGCCGACCCCATCGTCGCCGTCGTCGTCCCTAAACGTGATTGGGGGAGATTGGGGGAACGGCTGCTTTCCGCGTGGATCCCTTGCACGACGGCGGTGTCGTCAGTCGTGCACCCTCCCTTACATGGCCCATCACAGGCACGGCATGGCAGGTGACGAACGACATTGTTCACGATGAGTATCAACTTGCATTGTGCGACCCGTGTTAGACGACTCGCGTTAGCTATCTTGCTAATCTTACTCATACCAGGGGGAACCCCCCGTAAGAAAATAATTATGGCATGGGTATGTCCCATAGTGTCACAGGCTCCATAGAGCTCCGTGGTTTGTGTAGGTATGTATTCAATTGTTTGATCGTACACTTTGTGATCAGTACACCATAGGAGCAGCACCCACGTACTGCGATGCAATGCGACGCGATCGACGATGCATATCGCATGCATGCAATTTGTATGTGCTGTACTGTACACACATAGTTGACTGTGGTTTCCCGATCGAGCTTACAAATACGACGTACATGCTGAGGTTGGTTTTGGACGTGAGTGATATTATTTAGAAGTAAAAAACTGTTAGAAACTGTATTTATGGACTTCCTTTGACCCATTTTCTTCGTATTTAGTCAACAACTGATGGAATTCTTCCTTTTTAGACTCCATCACGGCGGCGCTGCACGCTGCACTGTGAGCTGAGCAGTATCAGTGCTGCAGCCTTGGCTGCGTGATATGAACTCCGGGGGAGGAGATCATGGAGAGACCAGGGGTAAATGACTAACTGAGCTGCTTATTTGGAGATGTCCAAGGTTGACTTTGGACATGAGTGACATTTTTGAGAATTTTTGAGAACAAAAAATGATGCAGTATAGTATTTGTGGACTTTGTTTGTCCCTATTTTCTCCGTAATTAGTTAAAAACTAATGGCATTCTTCTCTACAATATAAAGCCGGTACTCTGTCACGGCAACGCCATCACTCTGAGGCCGAGCTGTTGTAAGGGTTGGCTGGCTGAACTCCAGGGGAGGAGTCCGGCAGTAAATGCCTTACTGAGCTGCTTATTTCAAGATTGGAAACAGTTTACTTATCATCATTTTTTTTATTATTACTGCAGTTAAAATTTGATGATAAATTCATCTTACTGTATGAGAAGATTCTACATATATCCGTTGAAGAATTAATCGAGTATATCCATATGCTGAAGGCATGGGCGTAGATAGCGGGGGCGGGTGGTCAATGGGGGATATGTGAATGCATGAATTAATTTCATTATTATTGTAGAAAAAAATGAAATCACTGGAGTCATATTCACAGATAGCGGGGGGGGGGGGGGTATGTGAATGCATCAAATGATTTTATTTCAATTGAAAAAATGAAATCACTGGAGTTATTGGCGTAAAAAGAGGAGAGGGAATGGGGTAGGAGTTCGGGTTTGAGAGATATATTTTTTCATTGTAGAACAAATGAAATCACCCCCAAAGAATTTGGAACTGCTTTCTATACGCCATTAGCTAGGGTAGAGGGAGAGGAGGGGGCATGGTAGGGCCTTCACTCACCATCCATACCAGGGGCGGATCCGGGGGGGGGGGCGAATCGGCCACGCCCCCCCCCTTTTGAAACAAAACCGGCATACCCTAAGTACACAATAAAAAAATTGCCTCCTTTAGTATGTACTTTTCCGGCTCTGTGCCCCCTCTTTTTCAAAATTCTGGATCCGCCCCTTCATAGTGTCAACAGATATTAGGACTATAAGTGGTGGATCGCAATTTTATCTGAGGTTTCAAATATTACAGGGGTAGGTGGGTAAATTGGATTATGACTTTTGCAAATCATGTTTCATTGAAAAAAAAAATGGATGGCAAGGATAGAATTTCATATGTTTAGGCATCAGGCAACATCGCTCACGTTTCTCCTGGGGTAATATTGTGGGAACGGGGAAGGACAGGTAAAAAATTGCTTCATTTAATAAACACACAAACATTAAACAATCTTCATGGAAGCTAAAAGGCATTAGCTCATATAAGATAAAATTAATTTCACAGTATTATTGGGCCCGTGATTTTCACGTGGAAACAAGTTTTGAAATAAATAAAAAATTGACTTTTAATTTTCAAAAAAAGTATGTGACATATTCTACAGTAAGAATAACATAATAAAACAATACTAAAATAATTTAATGTAGATACAAGAGGAACTAAAAATTAACTTAGATGAAAAAACATTACAAAATCTTTCTTTAAGAAACCTTTACCCATAGAACAATAATTACTAAACATTCGTCTTATTGATTTAAAAAAATACATGGTATGTATGTACACATATTAATATATCATTTGATTGAATATTTCACCAATATACAACCATAAAGTTGCTCTAAAACATAGTTTTCATATGATTATTTCGTAACAAAAACATTGTAATATATTTACTGAATTCGATATAAGTTTAATAAACCAAAATTTAAAACAGTGCAATTTTTCACTACATTTTTTTTGCGCTCGAATCCTGTGGATTTTCCACGGGCGCCGCTAGTCCTTTTTAAAGCAGGATCTTCATCTCTCCTCTCACATCTCACCTCTCTATCTCTTTCTTTCTCACTCTCTCTCTCTCTCTGTTCTTGTCTTTTGCACACTTCCTCCCCTTTCCTTTCTCAATTCTCCCTCTATTTCTCACTCCCTGTCTCTGTTCTTCCTCTTTTACCCTCTTCCTTCCTTCTCTATCTTCCTTTCTCCATCTCCCCTCTCTTTCCCGCACTTTTCTTTTATGTTCCTAGCTATCCTCCCTTCTTCTATTTATCTTCCAAGTCTCTCCATGTCCACCTTTTTCCTTTGTATTTTGTTCTGTCTTTCTGTCCATGCACCATCTTTCTCTAATCTGTTTCTGTCTAAACTCCATCCCCTAATTCACCCTATATGTTTCTCCTTGTCCATCTCTCCGTTTCTCTGTCTCTGTTATTCTCTTGCTCTGTATATCTTTTGTTCTCTCCTTCCCCTCAGCTCTCTCTCTCTCTCTCTCTCTCTCTCTCTCACTCTCTTAACCATGCCCGTCTGTACCTTCAATGTCTCTCTTTGCCCTCCTTCTTCTCCCCTCCCACTCTCTCCACTGTCATGACCGTCCTTCTCTTCTACATCGCTCTCCTGTCCCCTCTCCCACTCCTTTCTGTCTCTATCTGTCCATTCCCCTTCCCTCATTTCCTCCGTCTCTCTCCGTCTGCCCATCTTCTTGCCCCTCCTCTTAAATCGCTGCTCTCACTCTCTCCCCCCTCACACCCCTCCCACCCACTTCTTTGTCCCATCTCCCCTAGCCTTTCTCCCCACCTTCTCTGCTTGTCTGTTTGTATGTCTGTCTGCCCCCTCTCTCTCTGCATGTGTCTTCTATCTCTATCCATCCCCACCTTTTATTTCCTCCCTGTCATGCCTGTGTCTTTCCATCTCTCCCTCACTCTATTTCTCTCCCTTTCAACTCAATAATCTGTTCTGTCTCCATTTTCACTCCCTATACCCCCTCCTCTCCCTCTTCATCCCCTCTCTGTCCATCACTAATTTGATCCTCCCCCCCCCCCTCAGCACATGTGCACTCTCTCCCTCTCTCTCTCCCCCTCTCACCTTCCCACCGACTCCCTTGTACCATCTCCTTCTCTACCTGTCTCTCTGCTTGTCTGTCTGTTTCTCTCTGTGACTCTGTCTGTCTGTCTTTTGCTCTCAATCATCCCCCATCTCTTCTTTCTTCCCCGTCTTGCCTTGCCTTGCCTTCTCTTCTTTTCTCTCTCCTCCTCCTCCTCTACTTTCTCTTCCCACCCTTCTCAGTTACCATCTTCCTCTCACGTCCTTTATCCCTCTTTTCTCCGTCTCCCCTGCCTCTGCATCTTCTCTCCGTCTTTCTCCTCCCCCCTCTCTCTCTCTCTCTCTAAACCTCTCCTCTTGTTTTCTTTCTGTCTCTCTCTGTCTCTATCTTCTTTCCCTTTGTCATGTCTCTAACCTGACATCTTAATCAATTTTGAGATAATCATCTCCTTTACTCCAAAACTATATATGCTATTAATTGATTTCATCAAATAATCATTCCCAGTAAAATAATTTTTAAAATGTTGTAATATATAACTGAAAACCCATGGAACACTCATCAATTAAAAAAATGGGTAGGAAAACTGCTGTCAATATCAAGTATTGTGGGATAAGATCTTTAAATTAAAAATACATTTTCATTTTGATAAATTGTTGACTCTCTATTCTAAAACTATATTGCATAATGTATATATTTCTAATATCAAATTTAAAGGAAAAGGCACTTTTTTTTTATTTGATTTGATTTGATTTGATTTTATTGACTGTTTTCAATCATATTAACATAATACTGTAGTGCATAACATAAAATGAATACAATAACAATAACGTTTTTTGATAGATAGGGGCACATAATCAAATATCAATAAGTAAAAAATATGATGCACAGATATTAACCTATTAAGTGATACTGAAAACAGTTGGACATATTTAAAAGCAAAGCTTGTATATCATATGTCCAGAAACTTATATAACTTAATCACGATTGGGTCGTTCAATAATATTAAATTCATAAAGTATCATTACGAGAAGCGAATTATTGATCAGAAAGAAGTGATAAGTGAGTTGAGGTAGAAGGACTATTGCCTCAATCCATAAGAAAAACTAAGTGTGAAAGTAAAGTGGAAGTGCAAGACGGTGTGGAAACAAAAGAGAATGAAGAGAAGGAGGGTGGATGAAGGAGGAAAATGAAAGATAATGAGTGTGTCTGTGTGTGAGAAGAAGGAAGAGAGAAGGCAGGAAAAAGAAGGGTGAAAAGGGAGTAAAATAGAGTATACAGAAGGAGATGGAGAGAGAGAGAGAGAGAGAGTTAGAGGTGGGTCCTGCTTGCTCAGTTTGAATTCATTGCATATATACTAGTTAAAGGAGATGTTTTTTCAACTTGCTTTTGAAACAGTTTAGATTTTGTGAATTGATTATATCGCTGCTAAGCAGTGCTGTAGGACTCGAGTCCGGACTCGGACTCGAGACCGGTCTCGAGTCCCTATTTCTCGGGACTCGGACTCGGACTCGGACTCGAGCCAAAAGGACTCGGTCTCGGACTCGGACTCGACCAGTGGTGACTCGTGACTCGGGCGAAAATCGGGCCGAGACCGGCAACGAGACCGGCAATTTTGTCCGTTTTCCGCTTTTAATTTTAGCTCCAAAAATTACCCCAGGGCATGCAAAAAAATAACCCCGCTATTTTCGCGCACCTTGCTCGATTAAGCTGTATTTTGAACATGACCTTAACATCGATCGCCGTACTAACGGTACGAGAATGTGCCCAAATAGACGATAAGATTAGTCGTTTTATATGCTCGTATGCACTCGTTATACACGTATGACACAGACAAGTATTGAAACTGATATTAACCATTTGGAGATGGATTAATCTGTAACACACGTTTCCCCATATGGACCCCAGCCTGGGATATCTTGGGTAGTCTCAAACAGATTACTATTCCACTTGCATTTCAAGAAAGTATTATGAACTACAGTTTTGATCTTCTTTTTTATCTTTCTACTTGCAACCTATGTTCCTATGGCAAAAATGTGGGGAAAAGTCGAGTCAGCAATCAATAATTTTTGGCATTGTGTCAAATGGTTTTATAACGGTTTAACAATTACTTTCGTTTTACTTGAGTCACTTAGTCGTTTAGTCAGTTTCCAAAATGAATGTTAATGTTGCCCTTGTATTACATTGAGCCACTTTATGACTGAACTAGCTCAGTGGCGGATTCAGACAGGGGCCGCCCCGTTTAAATTTTTATGTTTTGTGATTTCCACTGTGGGAGGGGGATACCCCCCTCCCACGCCCTCCGCTCCTTTGCCGCTGGCGCCCCCCCCCCCCTCCATTTCAAATTCCTGGATCCGCCATTGGACTAGCTGATACATGTATAATGGTTTTGTTAGTAAGGGTTAGCTATTTGATAAGATTGAACTATTGGTGTTCTTCGTGAAATATTGTTTTTCTCTCTTTTGAAATTAAATTCTCTGCCGAATTGAAGTTTTCAATGAACCAGAAGCCATTTATGTTATAGAGTTCACAGTAAGCTATTTATCATGATATAAATAATGTGACGTAAAAAAAAATGCAATTTAATATGTTCCCATTGGGAACTCGGTCTCGGACTCGGACTCGGACTCGGATGTCCAGGACTCGGGACTCGGGTGCCAGGACTCGGCACTCGGATGCCAGGACTCGGACTCGGACTCGGACTGCAGGGACTCGTACTCGGACTCGGACTCGGATGGGATGGACTCGACTACAGCACTGCTGCTAAGTGAGTTCCAGTATTTTGGGCCGTAGAAAGAGACGGTTTTGTGTGCGGGGAAGGTGGAAATGGTTGGATTGTCTTGTTGGGTATGTGATTAACTTTATGTAGGAGAAGCTCATGACATGAGAAACAGATAGATGAACCGTCAAGACAAGCACAGAATCATTGCCCTAATCCACTGCAATATGTATCTATGTTCGATTTGGTCTCAAGCACTACAAAGTACTCAATGTATATTATTAAAAAATCCAAGTGAATTCTGTGAATATATTCATATAACATAACGAATAACTCTTACCAATCATGCTGGTAAAGCGTCTCAACTGTGCCGCTTCTAACACACAGAAGTCTATGGGGTTTTGCACACAATAGCCAACGGGCCTCGATTGTGCATGAAAAATGGAAAGTATTTCCTAATCTGAGAGGTGTCATTAAGCTGACCATAATGGTACAAATTTTACGGTACATGTATGAAATTCATGGTAATATGCCTCTCAACATATTAAAGTAAAAATTTGCAGGTTGTCATTGTTTTTACTAGTTGAAAAACAAGATGATGTTAGGATGCACGATTTTTTGTGCAAATTTTATCACTTTTTTCACACTTTTTGATGTTTTGTGGAATCCAGGTTACTCAAATCACAAAAATAACTCTCTGAATGGATTCCTCATCCTATTATTACTCAAAAGAGCTGTTTTATTTATGATGTCTCATTCAAAAGATATGCTAATTATGGAATTTCATCAAAAATTCAAGATGGCCGCCAAAATGGCCGATTGTGAACCCCATGGGACACGATTAGGCAATGGGAACACAAAAATTCATTAACTAGACACTTCAGGCATTATAAAAAAGTTTTTTTTTTAAATGTATCTCGATAGTGCACCGGAACCCCCCTTTCCGACTAGACTAAATCCTGTACCTGTTCTTTCCCAAGTGTATAGATATTACAATCCAAGACATTGAAAACTGCTTGAGAGACTGCTGGAGAGTAACTCTAATTCTTAAGTTCTACTCACAGAACATGGTTCTCTACACATTACTGAAATATCAAAATAACTTATAACAATAAATCACATATCTTCTCACCACATTTCTTCTACAGACATGCTTATCCTAAGACATAATCTTAACAAATTAAAAAAGTAACAAACTTTTTTTCATCTTTTAAATTACAAAATAATAGTAGTGAAAACTGATCAAGCAGCAGGTAAATTTTTTTTTTACTACTACACTGTATTAGATGTACGTGAACAAGGGGCTAATCCAGGACTTTGTGAAAGGGGGGTTGCACAAGTTTCAGAAAATTATCTGACAAGCAAAAAAGAAATAGTAATCAGAAGGATCAGAAGGTAGGAAGAAAATAGAGAAATATCACTCTTAAAATCTTATTTAAATACCAATTCAAATTTGTCCTTTAAAATTCAGTCTTTATTGTTTCCATCACTATTTCATTACACTTCTCAAAAGTACCATCATAGGTAATGCCATTGCTTTCATTATAGAGTAGTACTTGTTGGTTGTAGTCGAGTAGTTGATCCAAAAAAAAAATTCCTCTTCTTCTTCTCCTCTATGACCGTTGTGAAACTTAAACAAAGCAATGGGCATATTTACAATCATCTACAAAACTCATTCTTTTTTGAGATATTTTACTGGGTGTTTGTTGTAACTTTGGTTGTTGGAATTTTGACAGAGAATTTGAATTTAAGAAAGACATCATCATCACTGGAGGTGACTTCTGTAGTACCAGTGTGCACAAATTTGAAGTACAAAAAAAAAAATTGTTTGAGAGACCCACATGCTGACATGATGCAAACCTCATTTCCTTTCCTTGATGTTTCATACCAACTAACTGTTGCAATTAAGGGAACACATAATTCCTCCTTTCAAGATATACCATAAGAAAATTGCATTTCTTGTTTTTTCTCTACGGACAATATCCTACATGCGCCCTAGATTATTGGCAATATGTTTCACACAACCCCTGTACCTCATCAACAACCAAGAAAATAGAAATTTATGAAATTTTCAAAACAAAACAAATAGGTGCTTGAGAGTTACATATCTCAGAATTGCTAGTTAACTGCATCTGATCGGTTAATACTGTATATGCATAGACATTCCTTTTAATACATTTCCTTTATGACAATCTTCAGCCTTAGGCTAACATGTAAAACAATGATACATAAATGTGACTTAGAGGAAATTTTTACTCCATGAACAAATTTACATGTACATGCAGTAACAACTTTTTTCCAGTTGAAAATGTTATGGTTAAGGTTATGATTCATATCAGAGACTTGTGGAGCCAAAATACATGTAAATGTAAGTGTTATTTTCTAAAGACAATTCATACACCTGACCCACTTTGTCTGAACCTATTCGGCACCAATGACAGAGACGCCAAGGTCAAAGACCAGCAATGCGTGAGATTTTCCGTGCATCAGCGCCAGTCACCACGCGGTATGTGGAGATAGGCTGTGAGGCCAGGTGTGAGAAAGAGATTTTTTGGCGTAAGAGCCCTAATGCGTGACTGTCATGCTTAATGCGTGAGACTTGGTAGGTCTGCATTAGACTAATGATGACCCAATATCCAAATATTGGGCAATGGTCTTTGTGCATTCCAATGAAGATCAAATGAAATGTGCATGGGCTGGACATTGGACACACAGAGCAAGAATGTGAAATGTAATAATGATAATTGTTCCAAAATATCACATAATATTATTCCTATAGAGGATTTCAGAGCTGCAATAAACCAGTTCATACATGTAGATGTGCATGGCCCTGATCTAAGGTAAACTAGTGTTACATACGAGGTAAAATTTCAAACTCACTGAGAATCAAACTCACTGAGAAACAGGAAAAGCAATTATTTTGTTTTCACTCTATAAATTTTGTTAAAAATATAGGGACAGAAATATAGCTTGTGTACTTTTTGCATCAGATTTAACAAATCTAGTATGGTTTTGCTAACTTTTCTTTATTAAAAGTATCAAATTAGGTTCTTCAAAACAAACGGAATTAAGCTGACACCGAATGTTATCAATGTAAAGTGAACATCATCGTTAAAAGAAATGCCTCAGGGTTTTGTGAAAGATACATACATTGGACACATTCACACAAGTTTATTCTTCAATTTTAATAACAAAACATTTTTTAAAAATTAAAGATTACAGATGGTGAGACAATAAAAAGAGAGTGTTCCTTATGTAACATTTTATTGTAAAAATTAGTGATTTTTCATGATTAGTGGTGTACCAAGAAAAATTTAACTTATTTATTAAAAAGCTATGGTTTGGTAAGCTTCCTCATACTATATTCTCTCTCCCCAAAAAAGACTGCCAAATCCTGTAAACAAACGAAAATTAAATTATCATGGGATGAAGTTAAGGAGCATTAAGCGTCCCCATGATCAGAGCCATGCACATTATACAATCTGAAAGTGAGCAGATAAAATTTGCAGCCTATTGCCGAAGGGGGACGCCTTTCGCCCGAATATTAACTTTCCAGTGTTACTCGCGAGCAAAACAATTGGCCAGTTTTTCCTCTTTTTTCTTTCCTTCTGTTTTCCATTCCTTCTTTTCTTTCTGGGGAAAATTGAGTCATTCGCTGCTGTCGCTGGAAACACAACAGAGATCTGATTGTGCATCTCGGGGGGGGGGGGGGGGGATTATGTTGTTTTATGATTTATTGCTTTTCAGCCAGTCTGATCGTTTGCCACACATTTCGCTTATTCCTTAAGATTATTATTGTGTTTATGTCTGTTTGGTTATTTGACATAATTAGTTTAAATTTATCTTCTTCGTTTAAGTTTTGAAGATCAGTTAAGGTCATGTTAACTTTAGAGAACATTCTTCAGCTGGGATCATTTAAGTACACCTGTAGGAACATTTCACTAAGAAGTATAAACAAGGGCATCGCTGGGGGATTTCACCCCTCCCCCCCTCTCAAAATTGCCCCGGCAAACATGCCACCTCTGTCAGCAAAAAAAACAAAACAAACAAGGAGGGTGAAAAAGGGAGAGGGAAGAGGAAAGGGGAAAAAAGAATATGATATGAGGTTTTGCAGAACATGAAAAAAATTGATCAACCACCAATTTCCCAAGAATTTTAAAGTGTGTTATGGTTGCACATCAGATGTAATTTCTAAATGTGGAAAATGGATCAAAAGAGAATATTTTATATTGGATAATAATGACAATATTGGAATGGATGTCATAATACAGGAAATACAGGAAATACTGAACTAGATATACAAAAAATATTGGATCCGTCCTCGACTTGTCCGATATTTTGGCATATCTCATATATTTCCTTGTACTGACTTCAAAGCCACCCAATATTATATAACAGAATAGACTTTATGCTATGATAACATTGAATGCTGACTTTGTCAACTTAATAAGGAAATATTGTATTCAATACGTAACAAGATGAATGCGACTGCGTCTCCTATACATGTATGCCTCCGCCTAAATTCAGTTGATGGCTCAAACTGTTCTTGAAATATTGTGATAACCAGAATAAAAAGCCTTTAATTACATGTTAACTGACCTCTTTGACATTTGACCTTACACCTTATAACCCCAAAGTCTGATCATTTTATCTCCTCCTAGTCATGAATACAAAATACAGTAGTTGAGATATGGTGATAACAAAGGTAAAAAAAAACACTAATTTCACATACACCTCTATAATGACCTAAATGACCTGTCACCTTTGACCTACATGAACAAAATCTAATCAGATTGTCTTTCTATGGTGATACATACTAATACTAAGTTTGAAGTTCGTACCTCAAATGGTATTGTGTTAACAAGGCTAACACCTGCAATTTCAGAAATTGACCTGTGATCTTTGACCTACATACCCCAAAATCTAATCAGATCCTCTTCCTATGGTGATACATACTAGCACCAAGTTTGAAGTTCATACCACAAATGGTTCTTGAGTTATTGCTAGAATGAGGCTAACACATGAAATTTCAGAAATTGGCCTCTGTGACCTTGACCTTTGACCTACGTACCCCAAAATCTAATCAGATCGTCTTCCTATGGTGATACATACTAGCACTAAGTTTGAAGTTCATACCTAAAATTGTTCTTGAGTTATCGTGAGAACAAGGCTAACACCAGAAATTTCAGGAATAGGCCTCTGGTGACCTTGACCTTTGACCTACATACCCCAAAATCTAATCAGATCGTCTTCCTATGGTGATACATACTAGAACCAAGTTTAAAGTTCATACCTCATGTGGTTCTTGAGTTATCACTAGAACAAGAAAGCAGGACGAACAGACGGACGGACGAACAACCTGAAAACATAATGCCTCCGGCACCACCTTCGGTGGGCAGAGGCATAAAAATGTTTTCTTCTATTAACCTTCATGGAAATCTACTATCATATAGTCATTTTGACCTGATCAAACAACCAAAAATCTATACATGTGTATATGAAAGAAACGTGTCATGTCCTAATTATTTTCTTTAACCCTACATTGTCCAAATTGGCAAACTGTCACAGATCATGCCTTAGATGAACATGGTTATATTTCATTGATTTATACGTAAAACCTTACTTTAATTATGTTGCATACATGTACTCGATCCTTGCCCACATCCTTACACATGAAACAGCAACTGTGACAAAATCCTTTTGTTTTCAGTTTAGTATTGATAATGAAGGGAATGTTTTTCTTTTATTTCAAACCCACAGAAATCTCACTTTTCAATATATTTTCAAACAAAATGAACAGTTTCAAATAATAAGGCAGTCTTTTCATGAAATATAACCGTGCCTAAATGTGCGACATATACATGTGGATACTTTGGCAAAGAATGCTTATAGACACTTGATAATGTGTAGTGCCCACATGAAATAAAACTGAGAAAATGAACTTGAATTCACTCTCATATCCATTTATCATTTGCAAAGAGTTCCTTTAGATTTTACTGACGTTTTACATGTTTAAAAGAGAAAATCATGAATCAAGATTTCTGTTTAATAGCTTTACATTGCAATACTGTACCATATGAATTTGCCACTTTCTGTATACATGTATATATAATTTGTTTGTCAATAAACTTCAATCAAACAGAGTAAATTAATGTACACTGATTCAGCCTCAATGTTTCAAATATTCAGTATGTCAACATTTTGGTTTACATCTCAAAATAAGAACATTTTTATTTGAATCTAGAATCGAAACCAAATAGATAAAACATTCATTACCTTTGAGAACTGTCCTTGAGCTGCAAGTATGGTGAAGAAGTTCTTGTGTAGGTTTCCTAACAGTAAACATTTCCTCAGGGATGGTAGAGAACATATCATTTCTGCAACATCACGTGACGTTGTCGGTCCACATTCTTTGAAGATGTCAAGCGTAACCTAGAATGAAATGACATCAAACATGACACAATACCATTTTGTTTTACAAGAATCACCAGGAACAGTTAGAGAGATTGAGCTTTACATAGTCATGAAGATGATAATACATGTATTAAGAACATGTACTTGAATGTAACTGCATCTCCAGTATGCCTGTGTACCTTCTCATTTTATTGTTACATTTTTAAACATGTATATTTTCACTTTTTAAATACAAGGAAGAACATAAGGTGAAGCAAAAAAGAGCGATGTGACAAACATGCTCAAGACCTGTCAAAGCTGAAGCCTGGAGATCATGTCATACTCCAAGACATGAATATATGACTACAAAGATGTCAGTATCTCCATAAAGCTATGCCATCTTGTAAGTTCAATCAAAGCTCTCTAACTGGTCTTCTATAAGAATATAAGATGGTGTCAGGAGTCAGCAGCAAGTGTTTGTGCTGAGCAACCCAGCTATATGGAGGGATCATTGAAATCAGGCCAGTTCAGTCCAATTCTTTTTTGTGATGTGAGAGATGATGAGAGGACTTAGAGTCTAAGTGAATGTAGTTATATGTTCATAATAGTTAGCGCTGTCGTTGTATGGACTGGAGTGCATAGCTCTTCTGTGCCGGGCAATTTCTATTTACGTTAACGATATGTTAACTATTTACGTTAACGATATGTGCAATATTCCAAAATTATTAAACTTTATCTTGTTTGCAGATGACACCAGTGTGTTTATGTCACATAAAGATATAAATATTTTACAATTGCAAATAAATATATTAGTTTTGAATATAAAACAAAACACATTATATGATATTCACAAATATCTATCAGAGCACTGCTAATTTTGTTGTTAAAATACAGGAAACTGAAATAGAACGTGTTACTATAGATTAAAATTTCTGGGTGTAACTACTGATGAGAAATTTACATGGAATGAATACACTGGTGTCATCTGTAACACTATATCTAAAAATATTGGCATTCTTAATAATGTAAATTTTTTTCCCCAAGCTATATTGTTAATGTTATACCATACCCTAATATCACCTTATTTAAATTATTGTATATTGATGTGGGCAAATTCTACTGCCAGAAATACCGAGTGTTTAAACTTCAAAAATGAGCTAAATGACATATAAGAATTATTACCTATAGCAAGTATTTAGCTCTTACCACAACACTTTTTGCTCGTCTTAAAATTTTAAATATCTATGATATGTATAAATTTCAAAGTGCAATATTCATGTATATGTGTTTTCATAAAGATCTTCCAGTTTCTATTATGTCATATTTTAATTTAAACACTTCAATACATGATTATTTTACACAGAATAACAGAAATTACAATATTCCATGTACAAGGACCACGTTATTTCAAAAATCCATATTTTATAATGGTTCAAAAATTTGGAATGAAATACCGAATGATATCAAAACTAGTTCATCATTTATTGTTTTTAAGAAAAAATATAAAATGTATTTACTTCAGACAAATTACGTGCAATAACATATTTTATAGGCATTTTATATATGTGTGTGGGTGTGTGTTTGTCGGTGCGGGTGTGTGTGTGTGTGTGTGTATGTGTGCCCATTTAAAGCGATGACATAGGCATGGATAAAGACCTTCTGATAGATGACACACTCACAACCGATGCCGTCATCGGTTGTAGAAATGGACTGAAGCGGTTAGAGCGCCCTCAACATACCCCCTGATAAAATCTGGAAGTCGTTTTGAGTTGGTCATCTATTGCATAGACCATCTCAATATGGAACTCACAACTTTAGTCCGTTTGAGTGTGTTTGGCCTCTTCATAAACAAAGAGATTCGATCATACCAGTATGCCCTCCGAAGGAGGGCTAGAGACTCAACTAAAAATGTGACCTTTGACACACCATAGGCTTTGCATTGGATGCATTGTGGGAGCTTTGTCCAATTTGAACAGTGATCTAGGAGGGTCAATTTGAATAAATGCTTATTCATGAGGAATGACGTCAAAAACTCATCAAATATTGTTCGATGATTGGTTAGTGGCTCATATTAACCTAATGTTTTATGTATAAGATCATACATAAAACATTTTTTTCATTCCCACAATTCCCTACGATTTGGACACGAAATAGGGAGAATGGCGGCCGTACGGGTGGTGCTACTTTTGTGCCATTTCAACACAAATCTCAAAAAAATTCTGTTTTTTAAAAAGTTTTGTTTTAGAAGGAGTTTGTCTAGTAAATCTCCTGAAAGCAGAAAACCCTACAGGGAACATTCACATCAAAGTAAGGCAGTATAATGCCTTGAAATGTAAGTAAATATCAATTTTGTTTGTCGTTCCTCTTAATGATTGGGATGTGTTCGTCGTGGCTGCGAGTGAGTTCACTGTACAAAACGTATTAACCCACCTCCCACCCAGTCCCCTCTCTATTGCATGACAAAAGAAAGTTATCATCTTTGACTGAACTGTAAAACAGTGCTTTTGAATAGGTTATTGGTAGTATTTTTCGAAAAGATCAGAAATTTTCCGTAGATCTGTATATTATGATAGTGCTCAAACCTAAAATGTAAAGCGCATGACTTCATTACCGACAATCTGCGGTAGATGTGGACCTGTTCTAGATTGATCATACCTGAATGCGCAAGATCCTTACTCTGGGCCGCGCCGGGTAAGATCTTGCCCAGCGGTCTGTTAGTTTTGGGTTCGCCGATCCTGGCCGGCTACTGCGCTTTGCCTACGAGAGCAAAATGTTGCAGGTGCCCTGGCTAGGGCTATATAGGCCTAACGTTAGACCTTCGCTTTGAACTTTGACTTTTGTTTAAGTAGGGTCCAGAAAGATCTACATAGAATTTGAATGGCAATGTCTTCCGTTCTCGACCCATGTTTCTATAACCTAAGGCTGCTACTAATAAGTAAGAGTAGACAAGAGTGGTCTCATTCTCAATTTGATCATTGGCTTGGGCTTGGCTGAAATAGGTCTAGAATCTACACCTCTTTTGTGTTGTGACAACCATTGACGAGTCGCCACTGACACTAGAGACTAGACAGTAGATCTGAGACTGAGAGTATGAATCTATGATATCTGATAATCTAGACAGTAGATCTATGCTTTTATTACAACCACGATCCTAAATGTTTGTTGATTGATTGCAGAGCTATCATTGACATTGATAAATGGACCAAAGTAGTGGAACACAGTCACAGGGGGACCAGGACCACGGCTAGATCATCCAATACCGTGATAGACCCTACCTGGGCTGTAGATTTTGTCATCCACTCACTGCAGGAAACCCAAGTTGAACTGGCAAGGTAAATTTTGTTTTTGTTTTTTTGTTGTTGTTGTTGTTGTTTTTTTGTTTTTTGTTGTTTTTTTTGTTTTGTTTTGTTTTTTTGGGGGGGTGAAAATGTAGACCTCTAAGTGTAAATTTCAATGTGGCCATAGCTTAGACGTAGTTCTACTAGTAGTAGCTCTGTAAGATTATGATATAGGGCCTAGTATTTAAACTCATTTGGCGTGTAGGTGTTTTTTTGTAGACCCCTAATCTGTACAGTCAAAATCGAATTCTGAAGTCCACTAAATCATTTTCATTATATTTGCTGACTGATTTATAACCATTTCGAATTAGTAGAGGTCTTGGTCTTGAATCAAATTTGTAATGGAAAATATTTACTTCTGTTAAAAGATTTACACCTAGATTTACATTTCTATCATTTGAAGAAGAAAAAAAAAAAAATTGTAACATAAAATTAGAGATGTACCCATTTTTTCCCTTCTTTAAAATCCAGTCTACAGTCTACAAGAAGTTTAATTTTTCTTTTCTTTTCTTTTTGTTTTCATTATGCAGGTTGTCCAATTAAGCTCATCAGCTACAAAGCTTGTTGAATGTGTAGTAATGCCTTGGAGTCATATAAAGGATCAAAGTATTCTTATCTTTATTACTATTTCAAGTTTGATTTTTTTTTTAAAGAGATATTTATTGCTAATTTACATAATGGCAAATAATGAAATATTCGAAATCTAGAGATGCATATATTTCAGAGCTGGACATTGAACAATTGAATGTCAAAATATGGGTCAATTGGAAAGAGCTGTTTAAAGGGGAAACAAGCAGATTTGTAAAGTTGGGTGTGTGTTGAACTTGACCCATAAATCTGACTTTTTTTTGGGGGGGGGGAGATTGTATTAAGGCTACTGAATGGCCCTTATTGCAATCACTTGACGTTTTACTCTCGAACCCTTTATATATAAACCCCGAAATTTGTAATTTTTAAATACTTTGAATACTTTGGCTACCACTGATGTCCTTTTGTAGGTCTACATGTCCATGTACATGTAATTAAAAACACTTGTAGTTGGCATACATGTAACTGGCCCATTTGAAACATGATTATGAGAAAGTCATTACTCTTGCATGTATTTAATTGTTTTATGGATTTCTTATGTATTCTGTACGTTGTTCTTCATTTTTTTCATAAATTTCATCATACGATTCTTTTTATTTGATACTATCATATAGGTCAATATTTTGGTCTAAAATACAGGACAATCAATTCAAATTATTGTCACACTTAAAATACAATAAAAAAATCTTCTGAGTTCTGCATATTCAATTATCCCATCATGTAAGGCTAATGCAGTTTTTAATTCTAAATATAACCAATAAATTTGTAAATTCCAAATAATTTTCCTTTTAATTCCAAAGTAATAATTAGAAAAAGATTTTGAAAAATGTTGCATGACTATATTATGATAAAAATGATTTTGGTTAATCAGCTTTAATGCAACTTGTGTTTATAAATTTAAACATAAGTAATGCATTCAGATTTAATCATGATATTCTATTTGATCTTTAACCTTGAAGTGATAATCCCTTTCATCAGCTCCTTGAAGCTATCCTGAGATACATGTAGCTATGATTCTATTTCTTTAAACACAAATGGTTCTAGAATCTGTAATTCGTTCACTTTTTTCATCTGTGCAATCATTATATGCAATTAATCTGGGGTATGTTTCTAGGCAGACGAATCAGGCGCTTGGGTGTTTTAGCCCGCCCCCAAATTTTCAAAACTACCAATATTTGGACAAACATGACGTTATATCATATTGGGCAGTAAGGTGATCTCTTTGTACTTTTATGTCTTGTATATTCTGATGATAGTTTGAAAGGCTGTACATGGATAGACATTACAATCCACCTATATCGGATGTCATTAGAAGAATATAAAATTGTTTGCTTGCAAAAAAGAATAGAAACAAAAAATAGAAATTGGTATCCCCCCCCCCCCCCCCGCCCCATGACTTGTTTCCATGAACTAAATGTTATAATCTGTATGTGGCATTTGAAGAGAGCATTACGGTTTTACGTTGATAATTGAGTTATTTTAATAAACACCATTTTTACACTAAGAAACTTTTTCTGTTGTTTTTCCCCTTAATTTTGTGAAAGCTGTGGTGATGATGATGATGATGCAGGCACAATAATATTATAGTATGTGTTCTGAAGTGTGATGGTGGATTTCTGTAATGCAGCCTTATGCAACCTTCAATTACTGGATGATATACTGATTTTCATAAGAAAGTGCTAGGTGTTGTGTGTGTGGTTTCTGTTGATGGACTCATTTTACTCATATTACTGAAGCCCCCCCCCCCCCCCCCCCCCCCGGCTGATTAAAAATTTGTTTTTAAAATTTATTTCTTATTTTATTTATTTTTATTTTATTATTATTATTTTTTTTTTCTTTTTTTTTTCTTTTTTTTTTGTTGGGGGGGGGGGGGGGGGGTACAAATGGGGAGCACATGCGCCGGCAGCCAGTGTATGGGGTACAAATGGGGTGCACATTTTCTCTTTGTAATTCAGTTTTACTTCAGATATGCCGGATCTGCAAGGCAGAAGGGAATGAATGGGTCAATAAAGGGAAATTTGATATCGCAGGGGGGCTACAACAGAAAAGAAAAGTGGGAAAATGAAAAAAAAAGAAAGAGAAAAAAAAAAAAGGTCGATTCCAACTGATGCAGGAGGTGGCAAGAGTTTATTCAATTGAAGTCTCAATCATTAAATTTTAGGGAGACAAAAGATTAAATATAGGAACCTGAGGGTGAATATTTAGTTTTCCTTTGAGGGGAAACCCTTTTGCCCTTTGTCGTGGCCAGGGCCTTCCCCTCCCATCATGACAACATAGTGTCACTTAAGCCCTATAGCATCTGCAGAAAAGGATTAAGTCCTTGTATCCTTGAAAAAATTTACTTCAACAAAAAGCACTAATTTCAATCAATTGCAACTAGTTGATCTATTGTCTAGGAGTTTTCTTAACGAGTCTCGTTATGCCCACTACAGCTGCCTTCTGTAAGTCGTAGACGATGTGAATGGGAGATCTTTGTGATGGGACCTGCAACCCCCCTCCCCCCTCCTCCCCCTCTACTACCTCTACTTCTTCTTCTACTACTTCCCCTTCTCAGACTCAGCCTTTTTTTTTTCTTTCTTTTTCTTTTTCTTCTTCTTTCTCTTCTTCTTCTTCTCCTTCTTCTGCTTCTCCTAATTCTCAGACTCAGTTTTTCTTTTTCTTTTTCTATGTCTTCTCCTCCTCTTCCTCCTATTTCTCAGACTCGGTGTTCCTTTTCTTTTTCTTTTTCTTTTTCTTTTTCTTTCTCTTTTTCTTTTTCTTCTTTTTCTTTTTCTCCTCCTCCTCCTTCTTTTTTTTTTTCTTTTTTCTTTTTCTTTTTCTTTTTCTTTTTCTTTTTCTTTTTCTTTTTCTTTTTCTTTTTCTTTTTCTTTTTCTTTTTCTTTTTCTTTTTCTTTTTCTTTTTCTTTTTCTTCTTCTTCTTCTTCTTCTTCTTCTTCTTCTTCTTCTTCTTTTTCTTTTTCTTTTTCTTTTTCTTCTTCTTCTTCTTCTTCTTCTTCTTCTTCTTCTTCTTCTTCTTCCTAAATCTTCCTCTTCTTCTTCATCTTAATCTACTGCTTCTCATTTGGCTGCACAGCTACAGTACAAGTCTTTTACAGTTCAATTTTATGTTAATTAGTTATAAAAGGTCATGAATATTCATATTTATAATTTCAATACTTTTACGCGCTGCGCGCAGGCCAAAATCTGATTTTCGCTGGTACACTGAAAAAACTTCGGCTTCATAGGCTAATACATGAAAAGTGGGAGCAGTGTGCACTTTTGACCCGCCGGAAATGCCCCCATGGAAAGCCGGATGCAGAAGCGGAGTTGAGACCCCCTGACGTTTGCCAAAGAGATTCGATCATACCAGTATGCCCTCCAAAGGAGGGCTAGAGACTCAACTAAAAATGTGACCTTTGACACACCATAGGCTTTGCATTGGATGCATTGTGGGAGCTTTGTCCAATTTGAACAGTGATCTAGGAGGGTCAATTTGAATAAATGTTTATTCATGAAGAATGACGTCAAAAACTCATCAAATACTGTTCGATGATTGGTTAGTGGCTCATATTAACATAATGTTTTATGTATAAGATCATACATAAAACATTTTTTTCATTCCCACAATTCCCTACGATTTGGACACGAAATAGGGAAAATGGCGGCCGTACGGGTGGTGCTACTTTTGTGCCATTTCAACACAAATCTCAAAAAAACTTTGTTTTTTAAAAAAGTTTTGATTTAGAAGGAGTTTGTCTAGTAAATCTCACGAAAGCAGAAAATCCTACAGGGAACATTCACATCAAAGTGAGGCCGTATGATGCCTTGAAATGTAAGTAAATATCAATTTTGTTTATCGTTCCTCTTAATGATTGGGATGTGTTCGTCGTGGCAGCGAGTGAGTTCACTGTACAAAACGTATTAACCCACATCCCACCCAGTCCCGTCTCCTGCATATGACAAAAGAAAGTTATCAACTTTCATTGAACTCTAAAACAGTCCTTTTAAATAGGATACTGGTAATATTTTTTCTAAAAGATCAGAAATTTTCCATAGATCTGTATATTATGATAGTGCTCAATCCAAAAAAGTAAAGCGCATGACTACATTACCGACAATCTGCGGTAGATGTAGACCTGTTCAAGATTGATCACAGCACTGAATGCGCAAGATCCTCACTCTGGGCCGCGCCGGGTAAGATCTTGCCCAGCGGTCTGTTAGTTTTGGGTTCGCCGATCCTGGCCGGCTACTGCGCTTTGCCTACGAGAGCGAAATGTTGCAGGTGCCCTGGTTAGGGCCTAACGTTAGACCTTAATTTTCACTTTGAACTTTGACTTTAGTTTAGGTAGGGTCCAGAAAGATCTACATAGAATTTGAATGGCAATGTCTTCCGTTCTCGACCCTTGTTAAAATGTTCTTTAGTTTCCATAACCTAAGGCTGCTACTAGTAATAAGTAAGAGTAGACAAGAGTGGTCTCAATTTGATCATTGGCTTGGGCTTGGCTGAAATAGGTCTAGGTCTAGACTCTACACCACTTTTGTGTCGTGACATCCATTGTCGAGTCCCCACTGACACTAGTAGAGACTAGACAGTAGATCTGAGAGTGAGACTGACAGTAGACAGTAGATCTATGCTTTTACAACCACGATCCTAAATTTTTGTTCTCCTTTGATTGCAGAGCTATCATTGACATTGATAAATGGACCAAAGTAGTGGAACACAGTCACAGGGGGACCAGGACCAGGACCAGGGCTAGATCATCCAATACCGTGATAGACCCTACCTGGGCTGTAGATTTTGTCATCCACTCACTGCAGGAAACCCAAGTTGAACTGGCAAGGTAAATTTTTTTTTTTTTTTTTTTTTTTGGTGAAAATGTAGACATCTAAGTGTAAATTTCATAGTGGCCATAGCTTAGACGTAGTTCTACTAGTACTTAGTAGTAGCTCTGTATATATTAAAGATTATGATACTTATAGGGCCTAGTATTTAAACTCATTAGGCGTGTACGTGTTTTCTTAGACTCATAATCTGTACAGTCATAATCAAATTCTGAAGTCCAGTAAATCATTTTGATTGTACCTGCTGACTGATTTAACCATTTTGAAGTTTACTAGAGGTCTTGCTTGGTCTTGGATCAAATTGTAATGGAAAATATTTACTTCTGTTAAAAGATTTAAACCTAGATTCACATTTCTATCATTTGAAGAAGAAGAAAAATAAATTGTAACATACAAGTAGAGATGTACCCATTTTTTCCTTCTTTAAAATCTAATCTACAGTCTACAAGAAGTTTAATTTTTCTTTTCTTTCTTTTTGTTTTCATTATGCAGGTTGTCCAAGGAAGCTCATCAGCTACAAAGCTTGTTGAATGTGTAGTAATGCCTTGGAGTCATAAAGGATCAAAGTATTCTTTATCTTTATTATTATTTCAAGTTTGATTTTTTTTTTTTAAGAGATATTTATTGCTAATTTACATAATGGCAAATGATTGAATAATATTTATCTCCTAGAGATGCATATATTTCAGAGCTTGACATTATACAAAATATGGGTCAATTGGAAAGAGCTATTTAAAGGGGAAACAAGCAGATTTGTAAAGTTGGGTGTGTGTCGAACTTGACCAATAAATCTGACTTGGGGGGGGGGGGGGTTGTATCAAGGCTATTGAATGGCCCTTATTGCAATCACTTGACATTTTACTCTTGGACCCTTTATAGATACACCCCAAAATTTGTAATTTTTAAATACTTTGAATACTTTGGCTACCACTGATGTCCCTTTTGTAGGTCTACATGTCCATGTTAATGTGTATGTAATTAAAAAACTTGTAGTTGGCATAACTGGCCCATTTGAAACATGATTATGAGAAAGTCATTACTCTTGCATGTATTTCATTGTTTTATGGATTTCTTATGTATTCTGTTGTTCTTCATTTTTTCATAAATTTCATCATACGATTCGTTTTATTTGATACTATCATATAGATCGATATTTTGGTCTAAAATACGGGATAATCAATTTAAACTATTGTCACACTTAAAATACAATAAAAAACCTTTTAAGTTACATTCAATTATCCCATTTCACGTAAGGCTAATGCAGTTTTAAATTCTAAATGTAACCAATAAATTGTAAATTCAAGTAATTTTTCTTTTAATTCCAAAGTAATTAGAAAAAGATTTTGAAAAATGTTGCATGACTATATTATGATACAAAATGATTTTGGTTAATCAGCTTTAATGCACCTTATGTTTATAAATTTAAGCATAATTAGTGCATTCAGATTTAATCATGATATTCTATTTGATCTTTAACCTTGAAGTGATAATCCCTTTCATCAGCTCCTTAAAGCTATCCTGAGGTAGCTATGATTCTATTTCTTTAAACACAAATGGTTCTAGAATCTGTAATTCGTTCACTTTTTTCATCTGTGCAATCATTATGTGCAATTAATCTCAGGTATGTTTCTAGGCAGACGAATCAGGCGCTTGGGAGTTTTAGCCCGCCCCCAAATTTTCAAAACTACCAATATTTGGACAAACATGACCTTATATCATATTGGGCAGTAAGGTGATCTCTTTGTACTTTCATGTCTTGTATATTCTGATGATAGTTTGAAAGGCTGTACATGGATATACATTACAATCCACCTATATCGGATGTCATTAGAAGAATATAAAATTGTTTGCTTGCAAAAAAGAATAGAAACAAAAAATAGAAATTGGTATTGCCCCCCCCCCTGCCCCATGATTTGTTGTCCATGAACTAAATGTCATAATCTGTATGTAGCATTTGTTTGAAGAGAGCGTTACGTTTTTATGTTGATAATTGAGTTATTTTAATAAACATCATTTCACACTGAGAAACTTTTTCTGTTGTTTTTCCCCATAATTTTGTGAAAGATGTGGTGATAATGATGCAGGCACAATAATATTACAGTATGTCTTCTGAAGTGTGATGGTGGATTTCTGTAATACAGCCTTATGCAACCTTGAATTACTGGATGATGGACTGATTTTCGTAAGAAAGTGCTAGGTCCTGGGTTCTTAATTATTTTGTTACGAGGGCCAGAAATATTCTTGAAATTACGTCGCGGGCCACAGAGTATGATATATACATACAAAGACGCATGGGACTCACGAATCTTGCCCGAATACATTTTGTATTATAGCTTTCTGTTTTTTTGTTTGTTTGGTTTGTTGTTTTTAAAAATTATTATTATCATTCAGCAAGTGAGCGAAGCTTGCGAGCAAAAAAAATTGACACTTAAGAATTGTGAAAATGTAATTTCGTCGTCAAAATGTGCTAATCTAGATTAGATATTAAAAAAAATTACAAAGAGACCATTTCACTGCCCAAAAATGAAATGGTGGGTGTCCGAATGCAGGAAATTTTTTGATATTCTCGGGGGAGAGGGCTCCAGGCCCCATCCCCCGCCACAGATGTTAATGCATAAATACCCGAATGGCTCATCTAAGGACGGTTAAACGATTTTAGAATACACCCTCCTTATTTTTTCTTTGTTTGATTTAAAAAAAAAACAACCCCAAACTATAATAATATGTGGTAGGGCAGGGAACAGATAAATATGATACGCTATTTGCGAGCGAGCAAATAATTTGATACTTTAATTACCAATAGTTAGGATGATATATTATGTATCAACATAGTTCTTAAAACAAGATTTATTTTTCTTCTTACTCAGATATTTTTGGCGGGCCGCATGAAATTGTTTCACGGGCCACAAGTGGCCCGTGGGCCGCACTTTAAGAACAGGGGTGCTAGGTGTTGTGTGTGGGGTTTCTGTTGATGGACTCATTTTACTCATATTACTGAAGCCCCCCTCCCCCCCCCCCCCCAGGTGGGGGGGGGGGGGTTGTAATTCAGTTTAACTTATAATTCAGTTTAACTTGATATGACAATCTTCCCTTGCCTGTGTTTCACTCTGTTTTTTCTCTCTAATTTCGGAAATAATATCTCAGTACTCTTTTGATGACAACTGGACATCGCTGTTATTAGAATCGCTTGGTAAAAAGATGTAAATCTGTAAGTACGTTATATATGACTTCCAGAGACAACATTTTTGATCGATGAACCGCTGATTTTGTCTTGCTTTGCTATACTACTAGATACAGTCCCACAGCAATACTTCCATGTACGGTAATCTTGCCTGCTAACTTGCCATAGGTCTAGACTTCTAGATTCTTCAGACATTATTTATAGGACCTTACACTCTGCTGCTTTGGGTAATTAACATCACAAACACCTGGACTGTATTTTATTATGATAGTTGCTGTTCATCATATTATACAATAGACATCACATATCTTCTTGCCACCTGTTTCTTTGTTCTTCATCGAAATGTCGAGGCCTTCAACTCGTTCCAACTCAGCAAGTGCTGTAAGTGTAAGTGAGATCATCATTGATTTATTTCAGACCGACAAATTCTTGCAACAGATTAAAGAAATTGCCAAATCTATTGCGAAAGAAATCGCTGATCAAACATCTGGGAAACTACAACAAATGATTGAGCACAATGAGAGTAGGATTCATGACCTTGAAGTCACAATAGATAACAGGGAACACAGATTGAAGAAGGTAGAGGAAGAATTACAGAAGAAGGAAAACAAACTTCAGGAGTTAGAGATGACAACAAATAATCTACAACAGTATTCGAGGCGTTCATCATTGCGCATTTTTGGCGTTCAGGAGAATGCTAGTGAAGACACAGATCAACTGATCTGCGACATCAGTAACACGAAACTTCACATCCCCTTAACGCGTGATGATATCGACCGTTCTCATCGCACTGGGAAGCGCACTGGGCAACGTCCGCGGTCCATCATTGTCAAATCCTGTAGCTATCGGAAACGCAACGAAATCATCAAGGCACGCAAGAAGTTGAAAAATACTGGAATAACGATACAAGAGGATCTGACCCCACAAAATGCAAGTCTGTACAAGAAAACCTACCAGTCATCCAAGGTGGAGTCTGCCTGGACACATGATGGAAAAATCATCGCCCTGGTGAACGCTAGCGGTGGAAAAAAAATAACTAAACTCATCGGAAGTGAACTTGATCTCCGATCGCTATGAACAAACTAATTCTTATCATACATGTAAGGGGAGTTGACCCCTCTGCTTTATCATGTATAGGACTCAGAAAAAAAAAAGAAAGAATATATGTCTCTGGATGGAAATCTCAATCTCCACTTTTGTTACCCCCTGTATTTTTTTTTCCTTTTCTTAGTTCCATTTATTTATTCTTTGTTATATTCTTTGTCTAAGTGTAATGTCACAATTTGTATGTGTAGTCTGTGAAAGGCAAATTTCTGATATAAATAATCTTACATGTCATGTTTGTGAAGATCACTTAGATTCCTTACGGGCTTTGGAAGATGATTTTGGTCTAAATACCCATTACTATACAACATCAGACTATAATAAAATTCAAAATTCAAAACCCCCCTCCCACGGTAGGAAGCTTTGCAGTTTTTGAACTTGAAATTGTGCAATCTGGTGCATGCCAAGAGAGGAAATTCAGGCTTAGGATTAACTGTATCTGGGTAGGTGTGTTATGATTTGATAGATAATTAATTATAATAATTACATTTTTCTTGAAAAACACAAATAATTGACACACTAATAAATTTGCACGCTAACACAAATACACACAAATATTATTGTATTAAGTATTTTTTAAGTATTTTTATTAAGTATTTTTAATTTGGTACTCACAGACTATATGCTTTTCCTGCTTTTCTTGTTTACTAATCTCTTTAACACCTTCTTGTTGTGTTTCTGCTTCAACTTTGTTCACATCAGTAAATAAACAATTCAAAACAAGTACCAAAAAGGTGCAAAACTGTGTTGGAAACGCGGGAGAAATATATCCAAACGAACTCGAAGTCCCGCTCGAAGTACCACTTGAAGACACAGCTAGCAGCTGAAGCAACTTGACCAACGCTGCACGATACATGCGAGACCGGCTATCGCCCCCAGAGCTTCCCCGTGCCACTCGATTGCTAGCCCGGCACGGCTGCTTAGTAGTGCACTGCCAGGCCGCCACGCACTGCAGCGTGAAACCAGAATACCAGATTGGAGAGTCTCTATTACCAGGTGTTTTTAGACATGAATAATAATTGTTCGCGTAATGAGCAGCTCAAAATACGTTTATATTTTGACAAAAAGCATGGTAGGAGACTAGACTGTGTTTTTCATTACCCAGAGAGTAAAAAAAGCGGAAAGCGAAAAAAAACGCGAGAAAATGATTTTTAAAAAGTGGAAAATCGCGTAAACGCGGAAATTTCACATGCCTGATGTAATTATAGGTTTTCACATACTTGGTTATCACAATATTTCAAGAACAGTTTGAGCCATGAACTTAGCTGAAGTTAGGGAGAGGCATATAGGAGATACAGTCGCATTCATCTTGTTGATCATATCATTCTTTACTTAAACTTTGTCATTTCAATTTCAAGAAACACAAGGAGCGTTATAAAGGGTAACAATTTTAATGTCAGACCATGCAACCAATGTCAATTTGGGTACAACATGCTTTCAAATCTGGTCAAAGACACTGCAAACTTTAACATGTTTTGTGAAAAATCATACAGCTCAGCCAACTGCAACCATAACTGCTTGATCAACCTATCAAAGTAAAAGGAACAGAATAGTCTATACAATAGTTCTATGAAAGTTAGGTATGGCCTTACACGTTTTTAGTACAATTTTTATGAAATTTTGATTTGAACACAGGTTTCCATTTCACATTGGATACTAGATTCAATACCATGGTATAAATTAATACTGTTGCATCAATCATATCTTACCACATCTGGTTTAATGAATGCATATCCAGCTACAGTGTGGGCTGTCATGGTGTGTATTGCCAGGTATAACTTACATGTAGGTGGTAAAACCTTGTCTTTTATTAGAGTAGCAGCATGTGTGTCATGGCACTCAAATGCTACATCAACAAGGAATTTTCTGTCACGGTCTGCTGGTATGAATCTCTCGATGTGTGTTAGGACATGGACTCCAACTGTTTGATTTTGAGAAGCAGTGAAATACAGCAGATACCTGAATTCTTCCTTTCGAGGGAATACTACTTCCTCCATCAACCTGTTGTATTCTCTGTTATCTGTTTTGTACAGGGAAGCAAGATGTATCCCAGCCATGTATTCCTGGAACAGTTTGTGAGGAAAGAAGACCGTAGATTGCATTCTAGGATTACTTGCATCATGTCTTCCTTTCCTGACAATGATTCTGTTCTCCTCTGACAATACCCCTACTCTGCATGCTGTTTCCATGGAATTGGGACAGTGGTTGAAATCACCTTCCTTGAAGACAAGAGTCCTGTTTAACAGACAATTGAGAGCAAGACAGCCAATTGGTTCTAGTAGCTTGTTGATTTCTTTCAGACGGTCATTGAGTGAGTCATCTAGACTGCATGATCGAGTGGCCATTTTCAGTGCATAATGCTCTCTAAGGAAAACAAAAATTTCCTTAAATATCTGAGAAAAGGTTTGAAGGGATTTCATCACTTCTTTTTTTTCCTCATCAAACTCTTGCCACATGAGGCAGAGCATAGCAATGTAGATAGGATACGGAGCCATGTTTTCAGATATGACATCATTATCACTAGCAAACTGGATCAGACTATCTGCTTTAGCTTTGTCATCTGCAAAATATTTCTGAATGTACTCAGCCACATTTTGCTTGTTAAAACCCTCCACATGCAGGAAGGTGTATAACTCCCTCAACCTATCATTCCATCTGATCTCTTTTGCCTTCCAAGGGCGTGTTGTAACCATGACAGGACAGGTATTCAGCTTTTCTGATCGAAGAATCTCTACAATTTCAATTTCCTTTTCTACTGATGACACATCATTTCCTTTCTTCTGACCACTATTGCTTTGGTACTCAGCTTGATGTCGTGTTGAACCACTGGAATGTGATGACTGACCTTCAGCCTGGGATGACTGATGTCTCTGAGAGTTGTGACCTGTTGACTGGGACCCTTCTCCTTTCTGCTGAGCAACATTCCCGGGGAATTCATCAAGCCCATCAAACAGAATGAACACTTTGTCCGAATTCAAGTGCATGTACTCTGTCAGTTGACCTGATGTTGCAGGGTTATTATGGGTGAGATAAGATTTCGCTATCTCACCAATGGTGTATTTCTTGGCTTCGCGGAGAGGGACAACAATAACCCATATGAACTCCTGGAAGTGCTTCCCATTGATCCAATCCCAGGCAATCTTGGCACACAACGTTGTTTTCCCAGCTCCTGCCTCACCTTGAACCAGAAGACGTCTGGGGAACTTTCCATTGTCTTCGAGTTTCAGAAGGTCACTGTACTTCAGCAGTCGCTTGTTTCTGCCATGTTCTTCTTCCAAGACAAGATTAGTGTACATGTCTTCAAACTGCATAAGAGAATCAGGATTCAGAGGATCAGCTCTTATCTTACAGAGAGAGGTCCGGTACTTGAACTTGAAGTCATCTGCACATCTCTGAATCAGCTCTGGTGAAAGGAGTTCATGAGGCTGTGATGTAGTGTGAAGCACTGAAGGTTTGGCTAGAAAGTAAAGACAATGAAAAACAATTACATAGATTAAAATCTAAAATCAGTGACAGGGATTATCCACTCTAAAAAACTAGATATATCCATTGCCGCGCAATGCCAATGTATCCTCTGGCACTGGCAGCGATTTTTGCATCATCCTTTTGTTTGGAGGGACAAAGAACATCCCCACTTCCCTCCCTCAAACAAAAGGATGACGTAGAGATTGCCACCAGTGGCCCAGACTATTGTCAACTGTCAACACTAAGAGCAGCATCACCAAAACAATATGTGTGTAGATTAGAGCAAAATGCATCTCTTTAGAAAATTCGTTGGAAATCTGTCGAGAAATGTGACCTGCAGAGCGCACACAAGATATCCCCTAAAATATGACGTTTGACCCTGTAAAAGACGGAACACTGGGGGCACCATCACCAAAAACAGTAGAGGTCTAGAGTAAACTATGATGGACCTCCATACAAACTCTGAAAGAAATCAGTTGAAAAATGTGACTGCCAGAGTGCAAGCAAGACAGCAACCAAAATATGACATCTGATCCTATAAAGAGCGGAACACTGGGGGCAGCATCATCAAACACTAAAGATGTCTAGATTTTACTAAGACACACCATACAAAGTTTGAAAAAAATCTGTCAAGAAATGTGGCAGTTAGAGCGCACAAAAGACATATGATTTTTGACCCTATAAAGTACAGATCAATGAGGGCAGCATTATCAAAAAGTATAAATTTGTAGCTGCTCTTGTATACATCTCCATACAAAATTTGAAAGGGATCTGTCTAGAAATATGGCCTGCGGAGCGCACACAAGACATTGTCCAAAATATGACCTTTGACCTTATAAAAGACGGAGCAATGGTGTAGTGTTGTAACCCGTAAGTGAAAACCCGACCCGTACCGTCCCGTAAAATCCGATGATTTGCAGGCGGGACCCGCTGACCCGCCGGTTTTAAACCCGCAAGTCAATTTACCTAAAAAAAATATTATTGCTGCAATTTAGTGAGATCTGGGTACTTGGTGTGATTGTCTATCCGTACCATTGACAAAGGCTACAAACCATTTGATTTTTATTCGTTTGTTTGTTGGTAATCTGTCGAGTTCATGCGAGGAGGATCGCTCTGTCAATCGACGAACTGGATCTGGAAGAAACCATACGGCCGACTCGTGATCGTACGCCCGTTGCATGAATGCACACTGGCTCGGGGCATGTCGCCGCGCCGCGCGCGCCCGCCGTATCGCAGCCAGAACGGAAGTGGTGCCGGTGTTGTCCAGATCCAGTTCAGTCACGGCGATTCACAACAATATTGAAAATTCTACCCCGTCTACAAAAGAATCACGACAGAAATAAATACCTGGATCATCATCATGCTACTTTAAAAAATCTTTTGATACTTGTGTATCTCCATATTATTTCCATATATGTTTTAGCTTTTCTTTCCAAACTTCTTAGTTGAGAGTTGACGTTACAAAATCAAAACACAAAGTTGAACTTGAAAAACACACCCGGGCGCGGCCGTACCGTATACCGTACTGTACTCTGCGCGTGGTGCGTAGTACGTACACACACTGTCGACATGTGACAAGCGCTTCACAATGGGATTTCTGTTTTTGGCACATTCGATCGAAATCATTGAACGATCACGAGAGAGGTGTTTCAGAGGGGGATGTTGCAAGAAACTTGCAATCAATCGCAAGCCAATTTTACATCTTCAAATAAATCATAAAGACTTTCAATTTATTGTACATTTGTAAATTGCAATGGATTCCTCGGGTCTGCTTCTAACTTCTAAAAACATAAAGGAAAAAACTTATCTGCAACAGTTAAAATTGATCTACCAGTTGGAAATTTGTGATTGAAATTTGCAATCGATTGCAAATTTAAGTTTCTTGCAACACCCATATAAAGTTGTTCATAAGTACAAATGACTTTTACGAACGACTGGAACATGTTCGTCTGTGCTTTACTAACATTTTTTTGTCAATGTCTTTATTTTAATAAACTTTTATGATATTTCTTTTTTTTAACGAAATACAAACATGATAATTTTCAATCAGACGTTCAGATTATCTCCATCAATTTTATTTTCTGCCGATGATTTAATTATTGATCATAATATGACAAGATTCAAGATGATTGCGATCTGTGATCATCATATTTATAGTTGGATCGTAATTGGGCTAGCCAACTTAGCCAAGTCGGCTCTGAGTGTGTGAGAGAGAGAGACAGCCACTGACCACGTGACTCATCATATAAATCAAGCGCTAGCTGCAAGGGCGAGCTTAATAGGCACTAGCGATGTAGTCGGTCGACCGCTAGTCTAGTTCTGGACGTTTGTAATTATTTTGTCCGTAAAACCCCATGTACGTGCACCCAGCGTATAACCAGGGAGGTGGAAGGGAGACGGCGTGCAGAGTGAATCAGAGGACTTCGCGCCGTCTCCCTTCCACCTCCCTGGTTATACGCTGGGTGCACGTACATGGGGTTTTACGGACAAAATAATTACAAACGTCCAGAACTAGACTAGTCGACCGCCGGCGCTGGCCGCTAGCAATTTGCGGATATATGCAGCAAGTATTTTGCCGAACTGTCTCAGTCTCACTTCGTTGTTCAGAAGACAAAAATACGCTGGCAAATTTTTAGGAAATATCAATATCTCTAAAAGAATCCGTCACGTAAGAAACACAGGGTCCCAACTCCATTTCTTTTACCTTTTTAGTGTGTGTGTTTGGGAATATTTTTGTGTGTGTTTCGTAACTTTCTTCTCCCTTTTCTTTCATACTACGGTCTGCGGGTTGGAGAATGAGCTTGGCTCGGCCCGCAACCCGCGATCGGGGGCATCCCGGCAGGTTAACCCGTACCGCAATGGGTTCGGGTTACAGGACTACAATGGTGGCAGCATCACAAAAAATTAAAATGTGTAGATTTGACCAAGATACACCTCCATACAAAATTTGAAAGAAATCTGTCAAGAAATGTGGCAGTACGAGCGCACAAAATGGACAAATGACCTTTGACCTTATAAAGGACGGAACAATGAGGGCAGCATCACCAAAAAGTAAAGATGTGTAGATTATACCAAGATACATTTCCATACAAAATTTGAACAAAATCCGTTGAGAAATGTAGCCTATAGAGAGCACACAAACCATCCACAAAAAAAAATGGCCTTTTAATTTACACTGTAAAAGACGGAACACTTGGAGCAGCATCACCAAAAATTACAGGTGTGTACAATTATACCAAGATACACCTCTATACAAAAGTTACAAAGTTAGAGCTCACACAAGAAATATGACGCGGCGGCGGCGTAATGCTGCTGAATCCAAAGTATTACAGTGAACAAAAAATAATGAAGTACATGTAGAATGACAGGGAACATTCAATATTCAAGGGGTCAAATATATCAGGTGCATCAATCAATCAAGAGTGGACTTCACGTTTACATCTGACAGTCATGTACATAACAGGCCCGTCCGAGCCGCTGCGGTTGGGTACGGGATTGACCGTACTACTTTCCAGCCTTAAAAAAAAAAAGAGAGATGAAGAGGGAGAAGAAAAGAGAAGAGAAAAGGAGAGAGAGAGAGAGAGAGAGAGGAAAAGAGAAGAGAAAAGAAGAGAGAAGGTGGGAGGGTAATAAATGTCACGATCATAGGCTGATCGTGGGCTTATCACCAGCTTTTTTAATGGCAGAACACGAACATCGAAGTGACTTCGCCTTTTTTCCATTACTATGAAACGCATTATCACATAAACTGAAGAACAGCTTACTGTATATGCCACAAAACTTATTCATCCAATTGCAAATCTTAAAATTAAATTTATTATCCTCAAGAAAGTGATAAATTAAGCTCGCCACCTACCCGTGAAACCTCCTATTCATAGGTTAGGCCTATATTATAGATTTTCCCGCCCATTTTCGTCACCTCTTCATTAAATTTTTAAAAACTTGCTTTCAATTCCAACGTAGGCCTATAGAACACTAATATTTTGACACCAATTTTTCCGCCCTTCTCTGGTAAGTTCATGGAACAACCAGAGCCTACGGCATTTTTGCGGGTCTATTTGACCCATCTATTTATTTGATGGGATCAGGGTGGATCCAGAAGTCAGCCGAAAACGAAAAACTCTTTTTTCTTTTTTTTTTTGCTTGTCAGAAAATTTTGAAATAAAAAGGCACCCCCAAAATGCTGATGACCTTTTCTTTTCTTCTTTTTTTCTCTTTGGCTTGTCAGAAAATTTTCCGAATATTGGGCCCCCTCCCATCACAAATCCTGAATCTCGCACTGCATGGAATGACCTAACTTCGAGCACATTTTTACTTTTTAAGGAATGCAATACTGAATCCATAATTTCTCAGATTATACTAAAAATTGTTTAGATTGATAATTACGAAAGGGAAAGGAAAAATTTTAAACTACGAATGGGTACAAAAAGAAAAATGTTATCGACCAAGAATTCCAGAGATCACAATCGCAAAGTTTGATGTCGAATTGCAACGCGCTTGCGCTATTCCAGCACTAGCGGTGCGGAGAGGCAGCTACCGTACCTCGCGTGACACTAACACTCTGAGAAAAATAAGGTTTACAAAAACAACGGATCCATCCAGACACTGGTTTGCAAATGATCTAAGTAGTATCCAAAATAGAGATCCATCAAAGGTAAGATAATTGCATCACTACAGGCCTGCATCACTAGCAAGACAAAATGCCTTTATTTGGTATCGTATGATGGTTTACTTACAGGGGCGTCGCTAGAGGGGGGTGTGGGGGTGTCACACCCCCCCTACTCAAATGCGCCACCTCTGTCGGCAAAAAAGAAAAGGAGGGGGGAAAAGGGAGAAGGAAGAGGAAAGGGAAAAGGAGAAAAGAGAAAGGAGAAGAAAAAAGAAAAGAAAAGGACAAGATGAATGCGACTGCGTCTCCTATATGCCTCCACCTAAATTCAGTTGATGGCTCAAACTGTTCTTGAAATATTGTGATAACCAGAATAAAAAGCCTCTAATTACATGTTAATTGACCTCTTTGACATTTGACCTTACACCTTATAACCCAAATCACTTTATCTCCTCCTAGTCATGAATACAAAATAGTTGAGATATGGTGATAACAAAGGTAAAAAACATTGATTTCACATACACCTGTATAATGACCTCTATGACCTGTCAACTTTGACCTACGCGAACAAAAATCTAATCAGTTTGTCTCATTATGGTGATGCATACTTGTTCCAACTTTGAAGTTAATGGATCAAATTGTTCTTGAGATATCACGTTAAGGCTAAAACCTGCAATTTCTATGACCTTTGACCTACGTATCCCAAAATCTAATCAGATCGTCTTTCTATGGTGATACATACTAGTAACACGTTTGAAGTTCATACCTCAAATGGTTGAGATATCACGTCAACAAGGCCAACACCTGCAATTTCAGAAATTGACCTGTGACCTTTGACCTACATACCCCTAAATCTAATCAGATCGTCTTCCTATGGTGATACAAACTAGTACTACGTTTGAAGTTCATACCTCAAATGGTTCTTGAGTTATCGCTAGAACTAGGCTAACACCTGAAATTTCAGAAATTGGCCTCTGTGACCTTGACCTACGTACCCCAAAATCTAAGTAGATCGTCTTCCTATGGTGATACATACTAGCAACAAGCTTGAAGTTCATACCTCATGTGGTTCTTGAGTTATCGCTAGAACAAGAAAGCAGGACGGACGGACAGACAACCCGAAAACATAATGCTTCCCGCACCACCTCCGGTGGGCGGAGGCATAAAAACGACGATTTTTCGTTCTGTACATGCTGTGTGCGTGGGTGCTTACGCAAGGAAAATTTTGAAGTGCTTAAAATGTCCTGAAACATACTCTAATGGATTAAAAAGTGTTTTTGAGCATTTTAAAATTTTGACGCACGGATTTTGTTGACATGTTATGTTGATTCTTAACCTGAAGTTCATGTGTGTCATATATGGTTCATTTTCTATGACTTGTTATGAAGATATGATCAATAATGTAATAACAAACTAGCACATCAATGATGTGGCGCTCATCCGGCATCCAGCAAAGAAATTCACGCAATTTGTTCACATAAATTAGCATAAATAATTTTCTACACAAAAATTCAAAATTCTGTGAAGAAATTCAATGAACCTCATGAAAGTCTTTCAGATGGAACAAAAAAAATCAAAATTGGTCAATAAATGAGGAAGAAGAAGCAATTTTCGTGATTTTTAATTAATTTTGCATAAATTAGCATAAATAATTTTCTAGACAAAATTTCAAAATTCTGTGTAGAAGTTCAATGAACCTCGTGAAAGTCTTTCAGATGGAACAAAAAAAATCAAAATCGGTCAATAAATGAAGAAGAAGCGATTTTTTGCGATTTTCGAAAAATGCGCATAAATTAGCATATTTAATGAGTTTCAAAATTCTGTGTAGAAGTTTCGAATCCCCCACCTAGTGCTATCATATAAAGCAAATGGAATTAAAATCGGGTAAGAAATGGCGAAGAAGAAGCATTTTGAAATTGTGGACGGACGGGACGAAGGACGGACGGACGGACAGACGGACGGACGGACGGACAGACGGACGGACGGACGACGGACGACGGACGCCTCGCCATGGCATAAGCTCATCTGCCCATTCGGGCCGGATGAGCTAACTAGGGCCGAAAGGGTGAACTACTTCTCTATTGCAGCCTGTAGAACTCAGCCTCAGGAGTAGTACCACACACAGCGATGGGTGCTATGCCAAAACTCATTATTGTGTAATACAATAAAGAGTGCATCATGAAAGGTGCCATATGAATCAACTGACTCATTCAAGAAGAAGCAATTTTTTTGATTTTGTAATAAATTTTGTATAAATTACCATAAATAATTTTCTAGATAAAATTTCAAAATTCCGAGTAGAAGTTCAATGAACCTCATGAAAGTCTTCCTCAATAAATGAGGAAGAAGAAGCAAGTTTTGTGATTTTGTAATAAATTTCGCATAAATTAGCATAAATAATTTTCTAGACAAAATTTCAAAATTCCATGAAGAAGTTCAATGAACTTCATGAAAGTCTTTTAGATGGAAGAAAAAAAATCAAAATCAGTCAATGAGGAAGAAGAACAATTTTTGTGATGTTTTAATAAATTTTGCATAAATTTGCATAAATAATTAGCATAAATTATTTTCTAGACAAAATTTTAAAATTCCGAGTAGAAGTTTAATAAACCTCATGAAAGTCTTTCAAATGGAACAAAAAAAAAAATCGAAATCGGTCAATAAATGAGGAAGAAGAAGCCATTTTTGTGATCTTTTTAATAAATTTCGCATAAATTAGCATAAATAATTTTCTAGACAAAATTTCAAATTTCCGAGTAGAAGTTCAATGAACCTCATGAAAGTCTTTCAGATGGAAAAAAAAAATCTAAATCGGTCAATAAATGAGGAAGAAGAAGCAATTTTTGTGATTTTTGAATAAATATCGCATAAATTAGCATAATTAATTTTGTAGACAAAATTTCAAAATTCCGTGTAGAAGTTCAATGAACCTCATGAAAGTCTTTCAGATGGAACAAAAAAAATCAAAATCGGTCAATAAATGAGGAAGGAGAAGCAATTTTTGTGATTTTTGAGAAATGCGCATAAATTAGCATATTTAATGAGTTTCAAAATTCTGTGTAGAAGTTTCGAATCCCCCACCTAGTGCTATCATATAAAGCAAACGGAATTAAAATCGGGTAAGAAATGGCGAAGAAGAAGCATTTTGAAATTGTGGACGGACGACAGACGAAGGACGGACGGACGGACGGACGGACGGACGGACGGGCGGACGGACGGACGGACGGACGACGGACGACGGACGCCTCACCACGGCATAAGCTCATCTGGCCCATTCGAGCCGGATGAGCTAAAAATGGAGCCTGGATGACATCATGATAACCTCATGACCTTAAAAAAGATGCCCGAACTTGATCTCATAGGACCTGATGACTGACGAAAATTTGAAGAAAATTGACTGAGCAGATTTTGAGGAATCATGGTAACAAGAAAGTGGGAGAAAAATAAGAATAAGCAAGAAGAATAAAGAAAATTCTGATGAAATTAAAAGGTGATCTGTCCATACCGACCGACCACCTAATAAAAATAGAGAAAATTCTGACAAAACTAAAAGGTGATCTGTCGATGACAGACCACTTAATAAAGAATAAACAATAAATCAAGAAGGAAGATTCTGACAAAACTAAGAGGTGATCGATCTGTCGATACCAACAGACTACCTAATAAAGAAAGAAAATTCTGACAAAATTAAAAGGTGATCTGTCTATGACAGACCACCTAAACAAGTGTTAAAATCCTTAAATTTGCAACACATCAAAGTGGTTCAAAATCATTGTATTTTATCAAAATTGGCAATTTTGTCAACTTTTCACCAAATTCCTAACCATGTATATTGTTTTCAAAGACATTACACCTTATTAGAAACACTAGCATAAATTACCCGTGGCACCTTGGGGGGGGGGGGGGGTCTTCTCCTGTGTACAGCCCAAGTACCCATTCACAGTAAAAGGGAAGTAGTTTATTGATGAAATTGAGGGGGGGGGGAGACCTTGAATATCATTACAGAGTGAAATCAAAATTTAACCGTATACAATGGAAAACAAAATGTATTGTAACATGGTGTATTTAGTAAGCAGTCTAGAGGCAATTATGGTAATATAGAAATATTATCATTACATGTATTAAGTCAAAAATAAATGTATAAGTACATGTACCCTACAATGTACAACAGATTGCATTTGTTTGTAGTTCAATTAAAGGTTGCTCAATCATGTATAGTGGAATGTTGAAAGAAGCGAGAGAGAGAGAGAGAGAGAGAGAGAGAGAGATACAGCCACAGTGGGAAAATGAGAGCGAGAGAGAGAGAAAAAAAAATAGACATGCAGGGGGATAGATAGAAATTATAAAGAATACAGGAGGGAGAGAGAGAGAGGGGGGGGGAGCTGTTGTGATGAAAAGTGATAAGATTTGTGTAGTGCTTCCACTGGCATGTTTAGGTTTCTGAACGGAAACACACTGAATGAAGGCCGAGTGCATGCAGTGTAGATCTACGCGCAATGTGACGGTTCATTCATCAGCATAGCCTTAAGCATACCGTACGTGTAATGTATGCCTATGTAATTTCGCTGAGCCGAAAAAGGTCGAAAGGACTGGGAACTTCGAAGCTTTACTCGGGGCCTGCCAAAGAAAGTTATGAATTGTAAAAACCTTTTGAATAATGCAACCAAAATAACACAAACAACCCCTTTCATGACAATCTGGGAACAATATAACCACGTTTACAAAAAACCCCAGCTCGATTGAGTGCAAAATCACCGAGAAAAGCGCCGTCAAACAAACGGAAGGACAGACAGACAGACAGACACACAAGATCTGAGCTTAGCCAAATTATAGTAAGGATGTAGAACTAAAAGAAAAATATTATTGTTGCCACTTTGAAGAACAAAATGCGATCAATTGAGAACTTAAATAATTCCTGTTCTGAAAGGGTAAACACTTTATGAGCCGAGACTCATTTTGTCATCGTAACAGGGGTCTTGTTGGTAATATTCACATTGCTTACGTAGACTTAATATGCTTAGGACCTCCAATAACTGAGCTACAATGAGATTCTTGTGCATGATAACCTTGCATAAATATCTCAAATATGTTTGGAAAAAAGGAGGAGAAATTAAAAAAGTATGATATATAGGGAAAATTGGGAAAAAAGTAGAAGTAGGAGGATGGTAAAAAAAGTAGGAAAAAGTAGAAAAAGTAGGAGCGCTTGAAAGCCTGCAACTTTACAACTTTAAACAACACATCTTCAGATCTCCTAGAGATTACCTAAAGGGTATCTCAGATGGCACGCTAATCATGCAAAGAATCTAATAACTAGGCTTGGTTCAAGATTGGTTAAAAACAATGGAAATCAAATCGGCAGTGCCTCCGTGAGATTTGTTACAGAACCTTGCATTGTGCCACACCGTGCCGACAGCCGCCGAAAACTTATTCAACTTGGTGAAAATTTTCTCTTGCCTTGCCTATACAAATTGTGCTCTTAATATATGCTGGGACTTTGAAATGGTTACGGCAACCATTCCAACTAAGAATAATGTAAACCAACCGATAATGTCAAAGTAGTCTGCAATGTAGTTCAACGTTGTTTCCACCAACAAATTTGTGAGTGCACGGAGGGGGATGATCTATTTATCATCCTCAGTATGAATAAACAGGCATGTCCCTTTTCACAATTCCCTTTAAGTTCCCACGGCACATGCGTGTACCAAGGGGGGGGGGGGGTGTTTTGGGTGTTCAAACACACCCTTTTCGCAAAAGAGGGGTGTTTTAGGTGTTCTAGGTGTTCAAACACCCCCCCCCCCTTTTGGTGTCCAAACACCCCCCCCCCCCCTTTAAGAAATGCTGATAACCGTTTCTTTTTTTTTTGCTTGTCAGAGAATTTTAGAGTAAAAAGAGACCCCCAAAATGCCGATAACCTTCCTTTTTTTTGCTAGTCAGAGAATTTCTGAGTAAAAAGAGACCTCAAATATGCTGCTAACTTAAAAAAAAATTTTTTTCCTTGTCAGAGAATTTTGGTGTAAAAAGACACCCCATTTTTAAAAATCCTGGGTACGCCACTGACACGGCATATACCTTCGGAACCTAACTGTCTCATGTCTCATGGTTAATAGTTTTAACCGCTTGCTTGCAGATTGTACATGTATCTTGACGCTGCACAAGATTTCAGGCGTGGTATAAGATTTGAGGTCATATGTTAGCCATGGGATCCACACTAACTTTTTCTGTAGGGGGTCCAAATTTGAATTTTTGGGCCTGTATGCATTGAACCCTATGTTAAAATCTTTTAATTTGGGAGATCCAGACCTCAATATCAGGTACTCATGTGTCCCATTTGCCTGTTAGTGTCGACCCCTGTGACTTGGCATATTGCAAGGTTTCGGGTTGTGTCTTGGCACGCTGGAAGTTTCCGGGTCATATCTTAGTGATGAGGTACATGTACAAGGTTCTGGATTGTATTGGCACGGCACAAAGTGAATTGTTTGAGGCTATGGGATGGTAGAAAAAACTCAGTCAGCAATTACGAGTAATCCAGATTACGGCAATCGTAACAAACTATGGTTTGGGAGAGCTTGTCTTGTCATAACATAGCTTATCGTACTGTGTGAGACACCCATAAGTTGTACTTTTCATCTAATGAATAATTCTATTCAAATTCTTACATGTTTTGTTTGAGATAAGACAGCCATCAAGTAGTTCCCCTGATAGTTCACCCAAGTCACACGATCGCAGTTTCTCAGCAAGAATAGCCCTGATGTTTGTGTCTGGAAGCTGTTTGGCTCTCCATCTCATGAATACATCCAAGAGAGCATCACTGTCATTGTTGTCAAATTGTTTTCTGATTTTTTTCATCACTGCATACTTGAAACCAAGGCGCATCCCTAACCTTATGTATTTAGAAGAATCAAAGCGCTCTGACAGCTCAAGAAACTCCTCATCACTGACAGTACTGCATGAAAACAGAAATTTTATTTCAATGTTTAAGCTCAATGTTAAAGCTCTCGATAGCAAAAATCACACTGGCAAGAAACTTATCTAACATAGTCACATACTATAGTCCTTTTATCATAAGACACATGTATGAGATTATTTAACATTCCATTCACGATTTCGAACAAATTTTAGTGTAAATATCTGTAAGAAACGCTTGGTAACGGCTTTTCGCTGCCTCACGCTAAGACCATATCCATCTGAAGGTTCTCCACACAATAAACCCACCGCTTCGCACTATGTGTAGTGTATTCTATAACACACAGCAATCTTCATGTGAGTAATAAGTGTGGGCGTTGTTTGAATTTATATCCCCTTTTTTGGACCAGGGATTTTTATTACTTGTCACCTCTCATTCGATAAATATTTTACTTGAGGAGGAAAAAAACTTCACAGCAGCTTAGTTATATTAGTACCCTGCTATTTATTAAGTAAAATCAAAGAAATCTCACGAAAAGTTTTTGAGGGCTTCCCAAAACTATCTATTACCTTTAAGATCATATACTGATGACTATGATTTATATTTCTTGACTTAAAGGTCTCTCCAGTTAGCTAGATATCCTATCATTCACTGTTACTAATACATTCTGTGTTGTTCTGCTAGACTCTCTCTCTCTCTCTCTCTCTCTCTCTCTCTCTCTCTCTCATTGCCTCTTCCCCTTCCCTCTCTGTTTCCTTCATCTATTTTCTCTCCCTAATTATAAGTGATATATTAACCATTTAAGGGGGAAACATGGTATGAAATGATCTTTGCATAACATTGTAATTTCTATGTTGGATATTTTTGTTGTGTGAATATATATTGAATATGCAATTCATAATGAATATATGCAACTAATACTTAAGCAATGTATTTTTTATGTTTCCAAAAACTGGAATTGCAGACAGAAGGCTTTATCTGTTTATGCTACACTTATTTTGTTAAATTTTTCCGTTCCTGGCGGTCCAGTGGTTGCATTATCTTTATTTTGTCACATGTTTTTCTACTTTGTAATGCTTTCTTTGCCAAATAAAATAATGATAATAATAAAAATGGTGTTTGACATTGAAGTTCACAACACAAATGAATAGACCAGACCTACCTCTCTGGGGTGTTTGGACCTGGGTTAGTTTCAATGTCCCCAGATCTCATCAAGAGAATCACTGGTAGATAGAGATGACAGAATCCATCCATGACGTGAGATCGATGTCCTGGTTCTGCCGAACCCCGTCCAAGTAAAATTTATGATGAACTCAGAACAAACTGCAGGAATAACAGCAAATTTATATTTGATTAATCATATGTCAAGCATAATACTAACATTTTGTTTAGTAGTCAATAAGTATAAGCATATGGTACATGTAGTAAGGCAGGAAATGGAATAAAAAATTTATATCAGGTAGATCGATCTACACAGAAAAAAAAACATGGGGTCATATTCAGGAAACTATGTCAACTAATATTGTTACAGGAAACGATAATTGTCATGATAAAATAAAAATAAAAATGTACAGAATAAACACTTACTGGTGCTTGCAAAGATGTTTCTTTAGTCTTTCAAGCCATATTTTTAATGTCCTCTTGCCACAGGTTATATTGCGCATGCAATAGGGAAAATGTGTAACTATTCTTCTGACCGAAGAGGAGCTAGTTCTATTCTTTCGCATATGGGCAATAGTACGGCTATGCGATATGCTACTCCACCCACTCTAATCGAACTTCAAAGATTTATATAATATTGAATGGCCTTGAGTGGGATACAAGGATATATCACACGAGCTATGAGCATATTTCACGAGTCGGCACGACGAGTGAAATATTTTCAAAGCGAGTACGATATATCCTTGTGTCTCACGAAAGAAAAGCCATTCAATATTATTATTATCAATTGTATGATACCTAGTTCCTCAATTTTCACCATTACATGACCTTAAGTTTTTGTATTGACTTCGACATAAACCAAAGGTAGAAAAACATTTTTATCCTTATCCAAGCATCTTGCAAGAGCTGCGCGCATACATCCATTGTCTTAACCTTTGCGTATTTAAGCGCGTATTCACTTTTTTATGCGTCACGCGCACCCCAAACCATGAGATACGGAGATATATTGCACGGTCATCCGGGTACTTTTACACAATCCATGAGATATTGTTTTAAAATTGCACGGTCATCTGGGTACTCTTGCGCAAACCATGAGATACGCCAATTTTTCTGGTCGCCTGAAAACCCTTCATACAAATATTAATTACCGTACTCATCAAATCATAGTCTCTTTTCTTTCTTGTTTTCTTCAGATACATACTGAACCTGGGGGACATATTTTCACGCATATACATGTAGTTTTACCATCTTCACATTGCTCTTAATTATCGTTTCAGTCCGGCAAACCCAGAGAATAGGGGACCAGACACGCGTGCTGTATTCAGTACTGTGTGCGACAATATGGTTTATTCCGTCGAGAGACGCACGTCTGACATATTGTCACACACAGTATTGAATACAGCACACACGTCTGGTCCCCTATTCTCCAGGTTTAGATATTATCCCATGGGGGCTGCCATTTTAAAAAACTGTGATGTCATAGTAGTGCATGTCCATATACCTGTACACAATGGATATGGTGTTGCATAATGAATAACTATTGTACAACCAAAGCCACCAATGCAAAATGGCAGACATCTTGGTACCCCAACTCTCGCACAGGTGATGTTGTATTGAGCAGTTGTATGCAGGTCTTTGTCACTTCTTTGAATAAGTGACAAACCTTTGTCTGACCAAGCTGCAACTTACATGTACATGTATGTATGCCAAATTCTGCTGAACAAAAGAAACTACCTCACCGATGAAACAGCTGTACCAAATATCTTGACAAAATTTTAGGTTATTTGACAGGATTGACAGGATAAAAATCCTTTCAAAAATGGTCTATTATGATGAAATCCAGTGTCATGCATTCCACAGGTGATCCACTCACGGGACCATCACTATATGGAGCTGTTTATCAATTTTGGCCTGTCACGACCTCAAATGTGAAGAGGTAAAAACACCAATATAATCGGCAAAATTTTGAGGAAATACTTCCTTCTACATTTTAGAATGATAGAATATCAAATTTCATGACAGATCCTTTGATAGGATCTTTATCATCTTGATCACGTGAAATTTTCAGGCTGTTTTTCTTACTCCTCTGCCTTACACATACACGTATGTGTAAGATATCACACACTTGCTATGGGAGGCAATTGCTCACGGTATGAAGGTACAGAGTGCAAGGTTATTGGAGATAACCTGGCATAAGTGTGAATGCGGGTGATCATGAGTGTCATACCTAGGATACCTAGGGAAGATAGTGAATGCAGGCACTAGCCTAGGCCTCTGTATTCAGTTCCAAGTTCTTCTTCTGGATCGTAGCTAGTATACTGGTCAGTGGGTATCTCACCAAGGAGTTGTTCTGTGATAACTCCTTGATCTCACAAATAGCACAAATGAGACACTACCGCAATACATCAAACGTGGGGTGGTCATCATTGGAAGATCGTCGCAGAACTGCACATCTAGCAATGTTGTACAAAATACACCACAACCTTGCCTGTGTAGACGGTGTCAAGATGCAACTCAAAAAGTCAAAGTCAAACCTCTCTCCTCTCGCCAAATTAAGGAGGGGCCATGACTAGCAGTTTGCCCTTCCTCACTGTAAGACCCAGTGTCAACAAAACTCATTTCTCCCACAGACTATAATAAGGTAGTGGAATGAACTTCCACAGGACGTCATCGAGGCCAGGCAGTACCATTGACACTTTGTGTCAAGAGACGGAAGTGATAGCCCAGCCAACACCATTTTTATTTTATTTGTTTATCGGTTTTTATTTACCCTCAACAAGATAAGTAAATTGAAGTTATCAAGAAAATAAATTACTGCAATGTGCTACGCTGACCTCCTTTCAAAGTGACATAATAATCAACTAGTTGATTGCGGTCGCTCACCAGGAAGAAGAAGAAAATGGCAGCCATTAATGAAAATGCAACTTTTTGAGACATTGTTCTCCTTCTTAAATAATCAAATAGGAGTAATTTCAAGATATTTTTTAACAAACAATTATCCACAAGATTATCGGCTAAGGTTTGTTGCCTTTCATTCCCCTGTAAGCACAATTTTTTAGCCATAAGAATCAAGAATGTTTACCTGTTATAGCTGTTCGCTGTGATGAAGTCCACGCCCGAAAAATCATCACGTGATCGAAAACTTACGGGGATTCCCCGATCGCTAAGATGACGTCACTCGAGAAGTCGCTGACCGCTGGATGGTTCTCGCCTCATTTTTTTAATCTTTGATTTGATTTGATTTGATTTATTTGTCAAGTTCAAATATACACATACATAAAATAAAAATTCATGAAAGCTTGACAGGATGACCCATGAAAGCTCGAGAGCTTATTTACAATGGGGTCCTAAACAGAGCATTACAAGACAATTATGGAAATGTATGGCATTAGTTCTTATATACAGATGAAACATATTTACAGAAAAGTATAACAGCAACAAAACTGAATGAAGAAGAAAAAAAAAGTTAAACCCAAGAATAAAACAATACATATAAATAAGAACAAGGTATAGAGAAAAGAATATTGATCTGAAAATCTTAGCCATATCACACAAATGTGTAAATCGTGTCACTTGTTTCTGTTCTCTTAGACTCAAGTGATAGGAAATCTTTTAGAACTCTCTTAAAATGTGCGAAGTTTCCTATTGCTTTAATGTGATTAGGGAGGGAATTCCAGTGTTTGATTGCATTATAATAGAAGCAGTTGCCAATACTGCCTACTCGTTCGGGCAATGTAAAGTTGTATTGACTATTTCTTGTTTCGTAATTATGTAAATCAATAACAAGATTAAAGTTGTGGCCAATATAATGATTCGCCCTCGAGTGATATATTTTGTGCGCGTGATGTAGTATGAGCTGTTTTGATCTTTGACTGACATCAAGTAGTCCAACTGCAGATAACTCATTATAGCCAACGTGCGTTCTTGGGCCTAAACAAAGAATAAATCTAACCATTTTATTTTGAATGATTTTTAATTTCTTTTGTTCCGACTTACCTAAATTGGTATACCACGCGGCGTTAGCATAGTCGAATAAGCACTGAATGAGAGCAAAGCACAGTATACGTCTTGCATGTGAATTCATGCAATTTTGGTATCTGTACAAAAATTTCAAACGGGAGTTAGCTTTTTTTACTATAGAATCTACTAAGGATGAAAAAGAAACCTGGCTTGTTAAGTGGACGCCTAAATATTTTACAGATTCTTTTCTCTGAATTATTTGATCTTTGTATGCTACTTTGAAACCATCAGATTTTTTAGCATTGCCTTTGCTACAAAACAAAATGCTTTCTGTTTTACCCAAGTGTAAAGAGAGCTTGTTGTCTGTCATCCAATCTACACATATTGACAGCTCTTCATTGAGTTTTTCCTCAACAGATTTTGGATTAGAATTTGAATAAAGTAATACACTGTCATCGGCATATAATAATAGCTTACAATCTTTTACACAAATACACATATCATTGATATAACTCGTAAAGAGTATTGGGCCTAAAATGCTCCCTTGTGGAACTCCACAAGTTATTGGAAGTAATTTTGAATATACATCATGGATTGCAACCAGCTGGTGTCGGTTTGATAAGTACGATCTGAACCATGCTAAATTCGCCGTACTGAATCCCATTACTTGTAGTTTTTTCAATAATATCTCGTGATTAACAGTATCGAAAGCCTTTTGTAGGTCAAGAAGCACCATACCAACGAAGTGCCCATGTGAGGTTTCGGTCCTCACGTAATCTGTTAAATGAATTAGGCTTGTTTCAGTCGAGTAGTCGTGACGAAAGCCAGACTGAAAATCATATATTAGATTTTTTTCTTTGTAGTATTTTTCAATTTGAACAAGAACAATTTTTCCATAATTTTCGAAACTGCACTTAATACACTAATTGGTCTATAATTTCCAACATCTGTTTTGTCTTTCTTTTTATACAGCGGTGTCACTTTAGCTATTTTCATATCGTCAGGAAAAGTACTCGTCATAATAGATAGATTGATTATAAAACAAAGAGGTCTAAATAAAGTTTTTGCGCCATCTTTCAAAAATTTAGCAGGAATCAGATCTAGACCCGTACCTTTGGATACGTTTAATTTACGTAACTCATTATACACAAATTGCTCACTAACTGGTAATAGCTCAAAGCTATCTTCAGTTACACCTTTTTCTTCGTAAAACTCATGCACACTGTTATTATTATCTACACTGAACAGGTTATTCAATGGAGGTAGTTTGTTAACTAAATTGGCAGCAACATTTGTGAAATAAGAATTGAATTCATTGACTATCGCCATTTTATCATGACACAATTTTCCATTGATACTTATGACAGTCTCTTGAACTTTACTTTTCTTATTTTTTAATCCTAAGTTTTTCAAATTCTGCCAGAGTCTCCTTGAATCTTGTTTGTTTTCTTCTATCTGGTTTTGCAAATGCTCGAGCTTTGCCTTTCTTACTTTCCTTTGAACTAAATTTCGTAACGCTCGATATGATTTAGACAGCGTTTCGTCTTTCATATTTTTCTTCATTTTCTTGTAAGCTGCGTTTCTCTCTCTAATAAGGGACAAAATTTCTTTGTTCATCCAGATTTCTGTTCTTTGCTTTATTCTAACCTGTTTCCGTGGAGCAAGCATGTTTAAGGTTGAAATAAATACGTTTTGAAATTTTGACCATGCTTCATTTACATCTGTACAATTAGTTATCGATGACCAGTCGACGAGAGATAGCTGGGAATTGAATGTTTCTTCGTTATAACTTTTCAACGATCTTAAAGTAGCTGTTCTGTGCTGACCAATTGCAAATTTAGTACTTTTTCGTGTGCAAAAAGTGAAGGAATGGTCACTTATACCAAGATCAATTACACCATGCTGGCTGATTTTATTTTCCTTACTACAGATTACGTGATCTAGCAGAGATGAGCAAGTCGATGTGATTCGTGATCTATGATAATCACTGGCGTACTGGTGGTGTGGGGGGGGGGGGGGGGCTTAGGGGACTGCAGCCCCCCCCCCAAAAAAAAATGTTTCACGACCAACAAAAAAGGGGAAAAGAAAAAAAACAACTTTTTATTAACCCTTGGCTAGAACTTAAAGCATGTTTATGATTACAATAATACATCTTTTAGAAACTATAAATGACTGAATTTTCTTAGTATCCCCCTTTCATAAACATTATATGCCTATATTGCATGCACGAATTTGTTTTATCACAGTTTTCTTATTATAGGGGGGGGGGGCTTAATTAATTTCCTCTTATATCCAAACCAGCCCCCTCCCCTTTATAATAGGCTTATACACTATCATGAAATTTCTTTCAAAACTGAGGGAAGATGTTTGAAATATATGTGAGATATTATTGCAAGCAGGGGCGCAGTTCGGGGGGGGGGGTTAGACTGGTGACAAGTCCCCCGGAAGGCTGGAAAACATGAGAAAAATATATTACAGCATACTATTTAGACTATGGAGTGTTGTAGAATGCATAGTTTAACTATTCATAAATGGAAAAAAAATTAATTCTCTCGCTCCGCAGCTCCGCAGCTCCGCAGCTCCGCTCCCTCGTTTAATACACTTAAACTTTAGATTAAAGAAAATATATAAAGCATTTATTACATATAGGCAGAAAGGAATCGTCCCCTAAAAATTGAAAGTCCCATAAAATTGTCTTAATGACGATTTATTGTTGCCTTCAAGGTTCAAGGGTTTGAGGTTTCTTTTAATTCCACATGATGTTTTTCAGTGTTTTACACATACACAAATTGGTATAACATAATATCAGACAACATTACGATAAGATATGTTTACATAAATGGAAAATTTTAAAAATTTAGTACAGTAATTAGATATAATAAACAATTATCATAATTTCGGTAATATTAGGCATAGTAAAGAAACAAAAGTGGAGGTGTCTATTAAAAAGCACAGCTTGTGATATATAGACCCTTTTGTGAGAAAAAAAATACTTATAAATTCTCTGAGTTTATGGAAATAATTACTAAATATTATACTTTACACTATTTCCCCCCCCCCCCCCCCCCTTTACACTACAAAACAGAATAGTTGTAACACTGGTATGTGTACAAATCATTATATTGGAAATAACAGGTGATGAATTCAGTAGGAGAGAAGAGAGAGAGAGACACACACACACATGTTAATACCTTTTGCAATGATTTTGTTTTCATTCTAGCTCAATTTTCGGTTCGAAATGATATTTTCCCTACTGTTTTTGCCATGTAGCAGTTATATCTATTCAGCAGGCATTTTTTTTTTAGTCTACGTTTAAATGAAAAAAATGGTGGGAGCTGATTTAATGGTATTATTTATGCCTATCACCATGAAGAGAAGAGAGAAAAGGGTGGATATTAAGCTCAGACTTTTATTTACCTGTGTGAGAATAAAAGTGGTGTTAGATTCAAAGTTTAAAACTACAAAACGTAAAATTTTCCGGCTCGGTCGCTGAACGACGTCGAAAAATAGAATATTTATACCAAGGGCGTTTATAAGTACGACATTAATTTTCACAGTATTCTTACAATTTCAGTTCTTACTGGCTCAGCCCCCTCAACATTTTTGGCCAAATATGCCACTGATAATAATACTAAATATGGTTGATTTATTCCGAAAAGCAAACACCAGAAGTCTGAAAGAGCCCAATTAAATGGCTCCTATAAAAGTGACCGAGAAGTGACCAGCAGAGAAAGAGCAGATCCCCCGTCCCCCCCCCCCCTTCCCTCTTGACAATGTAGGCCTATACAGCCTACTGAATTACTATTTTAAAAGAGACAATAGATCTTGAAAGGGTTGTAACAGACCACATTGGTATAGTTGTGGGAATTAATTGATGATAAAGGTTGACCTGAATGAAACATAAAAATCAAAGACAACAGGTCGGTGGAATACTGTGAAAATTTGATCATTGACAAAGAATTTGACAGTTGAAATAACTAATATTACCTCTGGCAACTGGAAGTAGGTCAGGTTGATTTGTGATGTCATACAGGGAGAATGTTCCTATTCACTAGTGAGTGCAAAATAATATTCAGAATATCCTTTCTGTCCAATTTAAAGACAGAATATGATCCCTCTGGGGAGCGTTTCATCAAGAGTTTTGTCAGTGATTTTTACCCACAACTGTGATAAGTTACTGAAATCCTTGCATCTGATTGGCTGAGAGCAAATTTGTCGATAAAAATCACTGACAAAGCACTTGATGAAACGCTCCCCTGATGTAAATTAAAGGTGACATACTTTCACATGATCTCCAGTGAGAATTATGCCCGATTCATTTTTTTAATGAGAATAGGGATACCGTGAATAAGTGGAAACATTAACGTTCTCCCTGATTGATATCATCTCTGTCCAGTCTTTTTTAACCATTCACGAACATGTTTTTCAGATTATTAATTATCTACGTACTTCTAAATTGGAATCAAGACCCATGCAAAATACAAATGTAAGAAATAATATTGAAAACACATCTGTTTGAAAGCACTTAAAAAGTTATGTGGCTTGGTTGGAACAAGTAATCACAAATGTAACCATGTAGCTTAACTTAACTTGGGGTCTAAAGTTTGACACTTTATGACTTCAAAATTTAAATCATTATCACAGTACAACACAATTCTGTTTTCAAAGCGATGTATTATGTTCCCTTTTCATGAATATATCAGATTTCATTAAGGTAGTAGATGTAGTAGATTTAGGATGGTAGTAGAGGAAGAATTGTGGTATGCAGTGGTAGAGGTAGAATGGTAGTGGAGGTAGGATGGTAGTAGAGGTAGGATGGTAGTAGAGGTAGGATGGTAGAAAAGGTATAAATGGCAGTAGAGGCAGTAGATGTAGGATGGTAGTAGAGGGAGGATGGTAGCAAAGGAAGAACGTGGTAGACAGTGGTAGAGGTTGGATGGTAGTAGAGGTAGAATGTTAGTAGATGTAGTAGAGGTAGTAGAATTAGAATAGCAGTATTGTGGTAGAGGTAAAATTTTAGTAGAGATAGTAGATGTCGGATGGTAGTAGAGGTAAAATGGTAGTAGAGGTAGAATGGTAGTAGAGGTAGAATGGTAGTAGAGGTAGAATGGTAGTAGAGGTAGGGTGGCAAAAGAGGTGTAGTAGAGGTAGTATGGTAGAAGAGGTAGAATGGTAGTAGAGGTAGAATGGTAGTAGAGGTAGGATGCCAGAAGAGGTATAGAGAGGTAGTAGAGGTAGAATGGTAGTAGAGGCAAGATGGTAGTAGAGGTAGGATGGCAGAAGAGGTACAGAGAGGTAGTAGAGGTAGGATGGTAGTAGTAGATGGATGGTAGTAGAGGTAGGACAGTAGTAGAGGTAGGATGGTAGTAGAGGTAGGATGGTAGTAGATGTAGGATGGTAGGAGGTAGAATGACAGTAAAGGTATAGGATGGCAGTAGGGGTAGGGTGGTAGAAGAGGTAGAAATGGCAGTAGAGGTAGTAGATGTAGGATGGTAGTAGAGAGAAAATGGAAGCAGAGGAAGAACTGTGGTAGACAGTGGTAGAGGTTGGATGGTAGTAGAGGTAGAATGTTAGTAGAGGTAGTAGAGGTAGTAGAGTTGGAATAACAGTAGAGATAGGATGTCAGTAGAGGTATGGTAGCAGAGGAAGAATTGTGGTAGAGGTAAAATGCTAGTAGAGATAGCAGATGTCGGATGGTAGTAGAGGTAAGATGGTAGTAGAGGTAGGGTGGCAGAAGAGGTATAGTGGAGGTAGTAGAGGTAGTATGGTAGTAGAGGTATGACAGTAGTAGAGGTAGGATGGTAGTAGAGGTAGGGTGGCAGAAGAGGTATGGTGGAGGTAGTAGAGGTAGTATGGTAGTAGAGGGAAGATGGTAGTAGAGGTAGAATGGTAGTAGAGGTAGGATGCCAGAAGAGGTATAGTGGAGGTAGTAGAGGTAGTATGGTAGTATAGGTAGGACGTTAGTAGAGGTACGATGGTAGTAGAGGCAAGATGGTAGTAGAAATATAATGGTAGAAGAGGTTATAGTAGATGTAGGATGGTAGTAGATGGATGGATGGTAGATGAGGTAGGACGGTGGTAGAGGTAGGATGGTAGTAAAGGTAGGATGGTAGTAGAGTTTGGACGGTTGTAGAGGTAGGATGGAAGTAGAGGTAGAATGGTAGTAGAGGTAGGATGTTAGTAGGGGTAGGATGGTAGAGGTAGGACGATGGTAGAGGTAGGACGGTAGTAGAGGTAGGTTGGTAGTGAAGGTAGGATGGTAGTAGAGGTAGGATGGTAGTGGAGGTAGAATGACAGTAGAGGTTGGACGGCAGTAAGGTTATGATTGTAATAGAGTTAGAAATGGCAGTATAGGTAGTAGATGTAGGAAGGCAGTAGAGGTAGGATGGTAGCAGAGGAAGAATTGTGGTAGACATTGGTAGAGATAGGATGGTAGAAAACATGGTAGAGGTCCATGTAGTATGTTAGTATATGCAGTAGAGGTAGTAGAGTTAGAATGGCAGTAGAGGTATAATGTTAGTAGAGGTATGATGGTAGCAGAGGAAGAATTGTGGTAGAGGTAAAATTTTAGTAGAGATAGTAGATGTCGGATGGTAGAGGTAAGATGGTAGTAGAGGTAGGATGGCAAAATAGGTATAGTAGAGGTAGTAGAGGTAGTATGGTAGTAGAGGTATGACAGTAGTAGAGGTAGGATGGTAGTAGAGGCAAGATGGTATTATAGGTAGAATGGTAGAAGTAGAATGGTAGTAGAGGAAGGATGGCAGAATATGTATAGTAGAGGTAGTAGATGTAGGATGGTAGTAGATGCATGGTAGAAGAGGTAGGACGGTGGTACAGGTAGGATGGTAGTAGATGGATGGATGGATGGTAGTAGAGGTAGGATGGTAGTAGAGGTAGACATATAGTAGAGGTAGGATGGAAGTAGAAACATAATGGTAGTAGAGGTAGGATGGTAGTAGGGGTATAGGATGGTAGTAGAGGTAGGACGGTAGTAGAGGTAGGCTGGTAGTGAAGGTAGGATGGTAGTAGAGGTAGGATGGTAGTGGAGGTAGAATGACAGTAGAGGTTGGACGGCAGTAAGGGTATGATTGTAGTAGAGTTAGAAATGGCAGTATAGGTAGTAGATGTAGGAAGGTAGTAGAGGTAGGATGGTAGTAGAGAAAGAATTGTGGTAGACAGTGGTAGAGATAGGATGGTAGAAGACATGGTAGAAGTAGTATGTTAGTATATGCAGTAGAGGTAGTAGAGTTAGAATGGCAGTAGAGGTAGGGTGGTAGTAGAGGTAGGAAGGTAGTGGAGGTAGAACATGACAGTACAGGTAGTAGATAGGATGGTAGTAGAGCCAGGGATGGTAGTAGAGCCAGGGATGGTAGCAGAGAAAGAATTGTGGTAGACAGTGGTAGAGGTAGGATGGTAGTAGAGGTAGAAAAGCAGTAGAAGTAGTAAGGTAGGGTGGTTGTAGAGGCAGGGATGGTAGCAGAGGAAGAATTGTGGTATATATACAGTGCTAGAGGTAGAATGATAGTAAAGGTAGAATGGTAGTAGAGGTAGGATCATAGTGGATTTAGAATAACAGTAGAGGTAGGATGGCAATAGGGGTATGATTGTAGTAGAGGTAGAAAATATGGCAGTAGAGGTAGTAGATGTAGGATGTAGTAGAGGCAGGATGGTAGCCGAGGAAGAATTGTGGTAGACAGTGGTAGAGGTAGAATGGTAGTAGAGATAGAATGGTAGTAGAATGGGAGTAGAAGTAGAATGGTAGTAGAGGTAGGATGGTAGTAGAGGCAGGCAGTATGGTAGCAGAGGAAGAATTGTGATAGACAGTGGTAGGTGTAGAATGGTAGTCGCGGTAGGACAGTAATATAATTATTAAGTCAGGTGATGCAGGGTGGTAGCGTACGGGAGAGAATGTAGAGATTGGATAGAAGAGATACGTGCAGAATGCTAGAAGTGGTAGTAGAGGTAGGATGGCAGAAGAGGTAGATGTAGTAGAGGTAAGATGGTAGTAGATGTAGGAAGGGGAGAGTAGAATGGTAGTAGAGGTAAGATGGTAGCAGAGGCAGGATGGTAGCAGAGAAAGAACTGTAGTAGACAGCGGAGGTAGGATGGTAGAAGAGGGAGAATTGTGGCAGACAGTGGTAGAGGTAGAATGGTAGTAGAAGTAGGATGGGGAGAGTAGAATGGCAGTAGAGGTACTAGGGCAGTGGTAGAATGATAATGTCAGTTGTGGTTTCGTGTTAGCCTACGGGAGAATGTAGGCGAGAATGTATAGATTAGAAAGAGGTGCATGCAAAATGTTAGAAGTGGTGGTAGAGGTAGGATGGTAGTATAGGTAGAATGCTATTAGAGGCAAGATGGTAGTAGAGATATTAGAGGTAGGATTGTAGTAGAGGTAAAAGGGCAGTAGAGTTAGTAGATGTAGAATGGTAGTAGAGGCAGGTTGATAGCAGAGAAAGAATTGTATACAGTATTAGAGGTAGAAAGGTAGTAGAGATCGAAAGGTAGTAGAGGTAAAAAGGTAGAGGTAGAAAGGTACTAGATGTAGGATGGTAGTGGAGGTAGAATGACAGTAGAGGTAGGATGGCGGTAGGGGTAGAATGGTAGAAGAGGTAGAAATGGCAGTAGAGGTAGTAGAGGCAGGATGGTAGCAGAGGAAGAATTGTGGTAGACAGGTGTAGAGGTTGGATGGTAGTCAGTAGAGGTAGAATGTTAGATGTAGTAGAGGTAGTACAGTTACAATAGCAGTAGAGGTAGGGTGGTAGTAGAGGTATGATGGTAGCAGAGGAAGAAGTGTGATAGAGGTAAAATGGTAGTAGAGATAGTAGATGTCTGTTGGTAGTAGAGGCAGGATGGGAGCAGAGGAAGAATTGTGGTAGACAGTGGTAGGGGTAGAATGGTAGTAGAGGTAGGACAGTAGCAGAAGTATGAAGTCAGGTGATGCAGGGTGGCAGCGTACGGGAGAATGTAGAGATTGGATAGGAGGAGAGATACATGCAGAATGCTAGAAGTGGTAGTAGAGGTATGATGGTAGCAGAGGAAGAATTGTGGTAGAGGTAAAATGGTAGTAGAGATAGTAGATGTAATATGGTAATTAGAGGCAGGATGGTAGCAGAGGAAGAATTATGGTAGACAGTGGTATATGGGTAGAATGGTATAGTAGAGGTGGGACAGTAGTAGAGGTAGGATGGTAGTAGATGTAGGTTGGTAGTGGAGGTAGAATGACAGTAGAGGTTGGATGACAGTAGGGGTATGATTGTAGTAGAGGTAGAAATGGCAGTATAGGTAGTAGATGTAGGATGGTAGCAGAGGTACGATGGAAGCAGCGGAGGAATTTTGGTAGGCATTGGTAGAGCCAGGATGGTAGTAGAGGTAGTATATTAGTAGATTAGTAGAGGTAGTAGAGTTAGAGGTGAAAGTAGATGCAGGATGGTAGCAGAGGAAGAATTGGGGTAGACGGTGATAGAAGTAGAATGGTAGTAGAGGTAGGATGGTAGTAGAGGTAGGATGGTAGTAAAGGCAGGATGGTGTAGAGGTAGGATGAAAGTATAGGGAGAATGGTAGTAGAGGTAGGATGGTAGTAGAGGTAGGATATGGTAGGAGAGGTGGAATGGCATTAGAGTTAGAATATGTAGGATGGTAGTAGATGCAGGATGGTAGCAGAAGAAGGATGGCAGTAGGGGACTGAGGCAGAATTGTATAGTAGAGTTAGGATGGTAGTAGAGGTAGGATGGTAGTAGAGGTAGGGTGGCGTAGAAGAGGTATAATGGCAGTAAAGGTTGGATGGTATATTATAAGTAGGATGGCAGCAGAGGAAGAATTGTGGTAGACAGTGGTAGAAGTAGAATGGTAGTAGATCGAGGTAGAATGGCAGTAGAGGAAGGATGGTAGTAGGGGCAAGACGGTAGTAGAGGTAGAATGGTAGAAAAGGTAGGATGGTAGTAGTGGTAGGATGGTAGTAGAGGTAAAATCGTAGTAGAGGTGGATGGGATGGTGAGGGTAGAATAGCAGTAGAGGTAGGACAGTAGAATTATGATGGCAGGTGATGCAGGGTGGTAGCGTACGGGAGAATAGAGATGTGGATAGGAAAAGAAATACATGTAGAATGTTAGAAGAGGTAGTAGAGGTAGGATGGTAGCAGAGGTAAGATGGTAGTAGAGGTGGGACAGTAGTAGAAATATGATGCAGGGTGGTAGTGTACGAGCGAATATCAGGAGAGGTAGGGTGGTAGTAGAGGTATGATGGTAGCCGAGGAAGAATTGTGTTAGAGGTAAAATGGTAGTAGAGATAGTAGATGTAAGATGGTATTTGTGTTAGAATTGTGGTAGTAGAGGCAGAAGAGGTAGTAGCGTTAGAATGGCAGTAGAGGTAGGGTGGTAGTAGAGGCAGGATGGAAGCAGCGGAAGAATTGTGGTAGACAGTGGTAGAAGTAGAATGGTAGTGGAGGTAGGATGGTAGTAGAGGTAGGATAATAGTAGAGGTAGGTTGGTAGTAGGGGTAGAAAGGCAGTAGAGGTAGTAGAGGTAGTATCGGTAGGATGGTAGTAGATAGTAGAGGTAGTAGAGGTCGGATGGTATTAGAGGCAGGATGATAGCATACGGGAGGATGTAGAGATTGGATAGGAGAAGAGATACATGCGGAATGTTGGAAGTGGTAGTAGAGGCGGATTAAAAGGAAGAAAAAGCATGCCATCAAAAACAATGGAAACACTTTGATTTTGTTGGAGAAACTCATTTTTATTGAAGGTATATTGAAGATAACAGCCATTTCACAATTTGTTATCCAAGTTATCATATAGTAATATTTTTAACACAAGTACAGCATAATGGGTATAAGTAAGCATTTTTCATCAATGTTATGGATTCACTTTTGTATGCATTTTATTTATCATCAAATCATATCATTTTAGTTATCATATAAATTATCCAATTACGGTATAGTACAATTTTTATTGAAGTTATTACAATGAGTACTAGTGTTTAACATGTTCAATTGTTTATCATGTTTATAGATTTCATTTGTATCACTGTTTACACTACATTGAATTTGAAGGCGATTGTTTACAAACATAGTAAATCTCAGTGTATAAACAGATTGCATCACTGTGTTTCATAATATTGCAATTATTGATATTCCACTTAGATATGGACAATGCTATATCCTACAACCAGGGGCGCCGATCCTTTTGAATTAACTATTTCATGTGGAGCTTAATATTGCATAATAGCCCTATAATTATTGAAGATGGATCGACGCCCCTACCCACAATGACATAATTGCAAAAATAATGTCACATTGTGGTAAATGTCTACGTTTGACATCAAACAAGTTGGTAATACACCGCACATAATGTGAAGTGATCATGGTTACAGGTGGCAAGTGTAGTATATCGGGATATAAAGGACTGCACTATTCCAAAAATAGCACAGACCGTGGATGACTGTTGGACAGAATGAACGTCATCCTAATGCCAAAACATCCTTTCAAAAAGAAGGAACTCTTAAGATATTACTACCTATGGAATCTTTTGACAGGATGTGAGAATGGGAGGGAGAAGAGGGTTTATCTGTTTTAAATGTTGATCAATTCTAGAAGGGGGTATATATAGGGGTAGAGATGTTGCCCCTCCCTATTTAGATGAAGCTGGTAAATTTGGGATGAGGTACTCCGTTGCCCCTCCCCATTATAAAGCACACTTTTAATAATGGGAGGAGCAGCACTGTGTATAATGTGCCTCCTGGCTCCTCCCTCACAGTTGTGTGAATAAATCGGTATACAAGGGAGAGGCCCAATATTAAAGATGAAGTACTGTCGTGACTCCTCCCCTTCTAGATTACAATAGATAATGGGAGGAGAAACTGATTGTCACTCCTTCCTATCTGTTATGCATATGAATAATGATACAGGGGAGGGGGACAGTTTGAAGCATGTCGTTGAAGATCAGCCCTCTTGGCTTGTACTCCATTGGATCAGGGTGGGGGTATTCCCAAACCCTGTCCTCCTCTAATCCCTTATGTCGAGCTTAACTGGGAGGGGCCTGTGTCTTCGCTTAGTGAGTCCCAACCCTACCCCCTTCAATGTATTTTGGTGGAAGAGTAAGGAAAAGTTACTTATTTTGTGAAATTTATTTTTTCCTTCATTCTCCCCATGCTCACATCAATCAATGTCATTGCATGAGCAAAACAAAAAATATGCAAATGCAAATTGACACTTGGAAGTTTCTAAAAAAAGACGAAACACCTTAGTCCCGTGGGTTAAGGCACTTGTTGAGTTCCAAAAAACAAATTCCAGTGTACCTAACTTGCCACCTGTAGTTAAAAAACAAAGAAAAGTGCAGATATTTCAATGCTAAACCATCCACTGTATGAACACAATAAGGATATCTTGATCCTACAACCGCAAACCACTGCTTTGCGGGAAACGTGCAGAGGAACAAACTATGTAACCTGGCTGCACCAAGCTGGTATAACCAACAAAAATTATTTATCTTCATAATTAAGCATAAATCATTGGCTTTGTCAAACTTAGGGAGAGGGGATGCAATAGCATGATAGAAACACATAAGACTGATAGAGGAAAATATTTAATTATGAATTCCTCCTTTCCCCTCTCCAATGTGTTCTGTTTAAGTCTTAATATAATACAACTTAGCATGTTGTAATGTAGAAAAATATCTACTATTTATACAACTATGTTTTAATGGGAGGAAAACGTCTACAACAACTAACCGCGTTTCTATAAATATATACAGTGGATGGCACTATACCAGTCATTCATTCTTTTAACCATTGTATTTAACGAATATATATGTAAGGGTTTTCCCTCTACATGCTCTAAGTAAAAACCACTTGTGAAAAACATACCATTTGATGGCCGTAAATTAACACGGCCACTTTAGCACAAGTGATGTAAAGGTTCATTTAAAAATGTACATGATGAAGGCCCGACTATTTATAGTCAACATGGTATTCATGCCATTTACATGACAAATATCCATGATGTAATACATAATATACGTGAACAAGCTAAGCGCATCTTGCCTGTTATGTAAAAAGTGAGAGAAGCAGACTGATACTGCTTTTTTAATGTTCTCACTGCAAACTAAAAAAAGTAGATATGTATGGTGTGGTTAAAAGAATGAATGCAATGTTACGGTATAGCTACACTTGTGACAGTTCCTAACTCACCAGTAGTACACGCTTACTTATGTACATCCATGTATATGGAATGTACATCAAACCAAACTAAAAAAAAAAAAAAAAAAAAAACTCCAAGAGGCCTAATAAAAGCCTCTCTCCTGAGGGCCCCTGGATCTGAACAGGAGAATAATGGGATTCTCAGAGAAACCTATATCAGACTAGGAGCTTTACCAACAAATTTATAATTTATATTATAATAGAAATAAACTTGAAACATGCTATATTGACTTATTAGAAGTGCACTTGTTACAAATAAATGTACTTGTAATCATCCCTTTAAATACACATGGATTGTCTTGCAATCATTGCATATTTAAACCAAGAGAAATTACAATATTTCACAGTTTAACAAAAAAGAATTCATTTAATATCAAATGAAAATTATGATAACAAGTACAGTATGATAAAAAAAAAGTAATGTTATATTACACATATTATAATATCAATACAACATCAATATATCAGTGCAATATTAATGGAATTAAGCCAGTCATTGTGTGGCAATTCTTGCACCAAAATAATACATTCACGACAAATAAAATTTTTAAAAGGATGTCTATTGACAACATAGGTTAACACTATTTGTTAGGCTAGCCATCTTTTTTTTGGGGGGGGGTTGGAATATCCCACCTGCAATATTCATTTTGACCTCATTATCAATAGAGAAGTTATTTCATTTCTTCAGCAACGCGAGGAATTGAAGCAGGGCATAATGCTGCATGCACAATTTGATTTAATTTACTTTTTAGCTATTGAGCAACTAGATTAACACTCCCACGTCTGGAAATGAAAACATTAGTTGCTGATGCAAAAGGGTTTACTCACCCACGTCTGGGTTCATAGACCCAATTTGCATGTCCCCCCATAAGTTTACATATGCACGTCTGCATATGGAAACTTATTTGCTGAAACAAAGAAAGGCATTTTGAATTATGTGCATTTCATACAAAGTTATCTGCCATGCACAATTCCTTATTCATATGCAGATGCTAATGAGCCACTAAATGACTGAGATTAAATTCCATCTTGGGGCCCCAGAGATGGAAAGTAATCTCAGACTGGCCAATATTTTCCTCTAAGTTATCAACCCGGAACATCTCTTTCTAAACATTGCAAGTGTGATACATGACAAAAGTAACAAATTTTGTTAAATTAACTTCATAATTTGGTTCCACATTTTAAGTCAAAGTTTAAGATATATATATTACTGAATATAATTATCATTTGTAATTAAAAACGATAATATGAATTGTATTTACTGCCCTAGAATATTCTCTTTCGAAGCCCTAAGGCTGATTTACAGTAAAATTCAAATGTAAAATTCATGTAAAAATATTCATAGAAGTAACACATATCAATAAGTCATTAGAGTACCGAGGTCATTATCATGAAGGGGGGGGGGGGGGGGGGGGGGGGGAGAAGTGACTGAAGAGTAAAATCATGCAAAAGATTGAGGGGATAGAAGAGGTAAGAAACATATATGACATAAGGCTACAAACTTTCTATCCCCAAGGTAAACATGTACATCATTTTAGGTAAATTTCATAACAATTTTATTGGAATATATCTTAACCATTTCCACAAATGGTAATATGTAATTATAGGAGTATATACTCCAATATTCCTTTATAATTCATAATATTCTGGCAGGAATTGTCCTTCAATATTTTTTATGATTGATAAATTCAACATGATCAAAGTGTACTGAAGACAAAATAACACTTCAACTAGGAATGTGATGACTGATGCTGTACAGCTTTTGACGATTGAAAGTGCAATGCTGCTTTGAATGTTTTCAGGTTGGATTTACACTGGATTTACGGAACTTTATAAACTTCATGCTGAAATAAAACTAAATCTTGAAAAACAATTACGAACAGAAATTGACATGATTGTACTAAAAAAGTGAAATTTAATCATAAAGTTAAGCTACTTTCGATTATTCTCGCAGCACCATTACATATGTAACCAAGCATAATGGAATTATCTTATAATTTTAAGGAAAAAATCGAAATAAAAGGAGCAGAAGGGAAAGAATACAAACAAAAATAAAAGATGAATTACCCAAAGTTTACTGGAAAATGTAATACTGATATGGACTGTGTAAGTCATATTTCAATTTTTGTAGTTACCTTTTGTGTCAGATTAATGTTCTATTGAGTTGTGAACTTAGAGGCAAAGAAAAAAAATCTTATAATTTTGAAAATAAATTCACATAGAAATGAGATTTTGATATTTTGTCTGATCCAAGCTGTAGGAAGCTATCAGCTGAAAACAGTCATCAGATATACTAACATTTTAGATGTGATTGGGTAATGTATGGGACAAAATAGCTTGGACTTGTCCAGGAAAATAGCATATTAAATTTGGTAGGGGAAGGCGAATAGCTCTTGCTGTGAATCTGATCGAAAGTATTCAAAGCTAATCTAGATTGAAAAGTCTTGATACGAAAAGAGGGATAAAAAGAAAAATAGAAAATATTTCAGTACTTTCATAACCTCAAACAATAGAGGGGGATAATACTTTATTTGAATATCATATATACACTGTAAAAAGTATAAATAGAAAACAAGAGGGAAATAGTTATTTAATTAAGTTCATATTTGTTAAGAGTAAGGAGATGGGGATGGGGATAATTCTTGCTTTGAAGGTATTGATAAACAGTAATTAAAAAGGCAAATCTGGGTTTGGAAAGTCAGTGGTTATGAAGAGTAATATAAATATTGGAATGATAATATCCTTTGTGCACCTAACGTATTCAAACTACGAATCTGAAAATGCTGAAAGAGATGCAGAGAGAGAGAGAGGGGGGGGGGGATCTTATTATTCTATTCTAATATACGGTATTTAAATAAGGAAATCTAAATTGAATAAAGAGAAATGGAGATAGAATGGGAATAATTGTTTTGAATCTGATACACACATTATTCAAACAAACAAATCTGAAAAAGATGAGTGATAATCACACACACAGGATAATTCTTGTGTCGAATCAAGATTCAAACAGGCAAATGTAAATGTAAGAAGTCATAATAATAAAAAATAACAACTCCTGTTTTGAATCTCATACAAAGTATTTAAACAGGCAAACCTATAATGAGAATAGTATAATAATGAAGAATAATGGGGGGGGGGGTGGAAAGAGAATTTTTGTTTTGCATCTGATGAGCAGTATTAAAACGAGCAAATTAAATTTTGAGCAATTAGTCATTTAAAGAAAGAGAAATAAAGGAAACGTTTGCTTTCCATCTGATATACAATATTCAAGAAAGGAAATAATCTTTAAATCAACGTGGAAATATGAATCACTATAAATGAATTTATGTTATATACAGTTATAATCAAGAAAATCTGTATATTGTACGATTGTAAAGGGAAAGACGAGTCCTTGCTGTTAATGTGCGCTATTTTTTATTCACATAGGCAAAATTAATCAAGATTAGGAAAGTCTTTTACTATAAATAGTTGGAGAGAAACACAGAATTCTTTCTGTGAATCTAATGTACGTTATTCAAACGACGGAATTTAGAATTAAAAGATGATTCTATAAAGAAATGAGGCAATATTTATCCTTGTTGATAATTTGCTGTAATTATAACAAGCACAATCTTAAAGAGTGACAGAAATCGGGGGGGGGGTATTCATTTTAGACTCAAAATCAAACATGTCGTTGATTTGATAAGTCATGATTATAAAAAGCAGCATAGAGTCTTAGATGAATAATTCTCGCTTTGAATCTGACAAGCAAGCTGCCAATCTAGCTCTAATAAGGAACACATGATTACTAATTCTACCCATACATGGACTGTTTCCAAATGAACAAATTATGGTTTTGTATAGAGCCATATGCGAATCATACAATAAACTGCATGCACATGCATACAATGGCGACACTTTTTGCCGACGGGTCTGAAAGTAGTGACTAAAGCCCTGGTGCAAAGCATGATGGATAGATTTAAAAACAAAAACACTAGATAAAGAAACATAAAACAAGATTGATTGATTGATAAATGATTAACGACACTATCAACACTTGAGTGTCATATAAGTGTCGAACAATAATAATTCTATAAAGTTTTATATAATTATACAATAGAAGTTTTCCTTTCAGATTTCACGCCAAAAAAATAAACGTGGATTGGTGATTGTCGATAATAACTAAATATGTTAACTACTTCACCGGGATAACTTCCCTGCTCTTTACGAAAAGAGAAGCAGGTTCTTTTACGTGCAAATGGTGTGACTCTCCTTTACACGGGACCGCCGTCTTAGAGTCTCCTCCGAAAGACTAGGCAATTGGAATGAAATGCCTTGCCCAAGGGCATACCTGTTGTGATTGGGATTCAAACAGTTTCCTACTTAAAATCTAATAAAAAGATTAATCTCTTTAAGAAAATTTACAATGCATGAACGTGAAACATCACTGAATAATGTCTTAAGATCAGGAACATCATAAAAGTTAGTACGAATATGAGCAAAATCAACACATTCAAGAAGAATGTGTTTTACTGTAAGTGGAATGCAACGTGGTGGATTTTCTGCTGCAAATAAGTATGCATGTGTCAACTGTCAAGTGAGAATGGCCAATACGAGCACGGATCAACACAATGTCTTCCCGTCGTTTAGCTAATGGTAGATTATTTTGTGATCCAATTCTTGGTTGATGTTGGTGAAGTTTATTATTTGGATTTAGATCCCATGATGCTTGTCATTTATTTTTAATTTAAGTGTTAATCTTTGATTTTAGATCAGTATAAGGTATATTTATTTCTGTTACATCCAAATCGAGAGCTTCTTTTTGCCAACTTATCAGCTTTTTCATTTCCTTGAATGCCTGTATGACTTGGTATCCAAACAAATACTACTCGTTTACCTAATGTACTGATTTTAAACAAAGTTTCTAATAACTGAACAATATAAGGATGCTTAAGATTTTTACTTTGTAAAGCCGTTAAACTAGACAGGGAGTCTGTAAAAATAACAAAACGTCTTCCGTTAGTGTGTTCTATGACATCCAGAGCCATTTTCAGAGCTGATAACTCAGCTGTATATATAGAAGAAACATTTGGTAATCTAACTTGCCTTCGTATAGGACCACTTATACAAGCCGCACCTACTTTATTCTGATCTTTTGATCCATCGGTATAGATCGCACGATGATTACTGTATTTATGTCTGATTTCTCCAACATAAAACAAGATAAACATACATAAGTACCAGTAGAGCATGCTGTATACTAGATTGGACGGTTATGAAGTTACTAGTAGGATATGATTAATATCCATCCAGATGGTTAGAAATTTTCTCTGCTAACAACGGTAACCGTGCTTGCACTGAAATAGGGACTCTGATATCAGAGAACGTTATTAGTTTGAAATCAGCCAATATCAGACGCATCCGTTGAGATTGTGTTTAAAAAGGTTACATTGTGTTTGCCATTTATAAAATCTCTCGTTTTCACTATAGATGATGTTTCTGAACAAAAACAAGCTTATACTCCTATATTTAGGGGATGATTACTCTAACAACTGCAATATACAAAATATCTGCCCACGGGACAAACATGTCGGGTATGTGATTGGAAGGACGACCAAGTCCAGCTCTTATTAAGCCCTTTAATGTTGCCATGGCAACACAAATCATTCGACATGCACCAAACAATGTATGCTCATGTATTAAAGGGCGATTCTGTGCTAAGTGTGCCGTAAAACATACATGTATGTCTCCCCCCTCCCCCCCCCAAAAAAAAAAAATCCAAAATGAAGAATCTCAAGGTATGACCATTGAATGTTTCTGTCTGGTATTTAATTACCACTAGCTAAGGTGTCACATCAACAGAGTTTTCATTTAAGGATAAAAAAATAATTGGATAAATGTTATATGTCGTACGGGACACATTGCACAGAATTGACCTAAAGGTTTCCTAAAAAGGAAAACATTCGGTCTCTTAATTAACTTGGATCCTCCATTTCGTACATATTTTTATTGCTGTGAGCCTGATGTTCAGTACTCAAACAAGTAAAATGCTTACAAATAGACATAGTAATGGTAAAGAAACATCTCAAAACTCTGCTTTTCAAACAGTAATCAAATCAACAAATAATTTCATTTTTTAAAACTACTTTTTTGATATTGATGTAAAGCGCTTTGAAAAAAAAGAGTTTGTATAGGAGCGCTTTAGAAATTTAATTATTGCATTGTATTGTGGCAAATCAGATATGCACAAACCGGGTGCATTGGAACAAAACAAATGTGAACATCATTTTTGACAATAAAAAATCCAATGAAAAATGCAGACCCTTCTTATTTTGTAATCATGATGAAGAAATGAAAAGGGTCTGCATCGTTCATGGTCAAAAAACTTTTGTATTGCCTATAACCCCATTTCACAGTACAGTATCTAAAAATGCAAATATATAGATTTCATAAGTTGTAATCATAAAGAGAGAGAGAGAGAGAGAGAGAGAGAGAGAGTGAACTTATAAATCTTGTTTGGAATCTAATCGAAGCAATTACATATGAGTAATACTTGCAGATAGAGCATTATGTCATGAATCTGTACCGTAAAACAGGGTAAACAGGAACATAAAGGATGAATAGGAACAAAAATTGGAACTTAGTTTTTTTTCAGCAAAAAAGAAATTCCAGGAACAATGCAGATCCCTTGTCATTTTTCTCTATTTATAATTAATGAAATAAATGGAAGGTGTCTGCATCATTCCTGGGTGAAAACTTAGGTCAAAAAGAAGTGTCCTAGTTTTTGCTCCTCTTCACCCAAATTGTTTCTATTCACCTAATTTCAAGGTGTGCAAATCTAGATTTTATAAGTCACATGGAGAGAGAGAGAGGGGGGGGGGCTGTTTTGAATCTGATACACAGTATTTAGACAAAGCAATCATTACAACTAGAAACAGATAAGGGAAATCAAAATCGATGTGAAGCTATATCATAAAACAGGCCGGGGTAAACAGGAACAAAAAATTGAACATCGTTCAAAAAAGATGATTAATGCAGAACCTTTTCATTTTTTTTTTTATTGATGAAAAAAAGAGAAAAGTCTGCATAATTCCTTTGTAAAATAAGAGGGGCTAATAATGTTTTTGTTCATATTCCCACTGTTTTATGCTAAAATGTTCAAACAAGTACGTCTAGGCCATAATTAATAAGTAATGTCTTGTGCTGAATATGATATACAGTACTCAAATATCTTAATTATACAAAGTACACCCCCCAAAAAAAAAAAATAAATAAATAAAAATAATAATAAATAAAAAATAAAAGTAAAAAAAAATCACTAAATTCTGTGCACCTATATAGTGGAACCCCAATAAAAGGCGATCCAGAGCAGAAACTCATGAACATTTCAAGAATACCTTGAAATAAAAAAAGAAACAATACACTACAACAACAACATCATACATGATATACAGTATGGACCCTAGACATCAATTATATACACATAGAAATAATTAAACATATTTCAGGTGTCATGGAATCGCTGGAACCTATGCTTAGCCCTAAAAAAGAAAGAAAAAAAAAATTAAATCCCTACACCTGACTGGGCGTGCCGTTCACCCACAGTTTAAGGGACAAGGCCCCGTAGGCTCATCATTCACAGGTCACCATCTCCCAGCCAGGCAGCACCTACACTACACTCAACGCCATGACCACCAGAAAATGAACATATTTCACTTCAGGTAACTGATCCAAAAGAAACGGATTTACAGCTTGAAGAAACCCAAATATCCAAATTCCTGGAATGCTGATGCTGGGACAGAATTCCGTAGCCAGATTCTCCAGGAATATTAAAATACGACTTTAAGATGATGTTGCAGTTCTTGATCTACATGATCTAGGAATATGCACACAATGTGGGTGACCACTAGGTGTAGATCTTCTTTTCCAACAAAGTGCCTCATCTGGTAGGATATCAGCCAGCTCGGTAAAAGGACGACGGAAGAAATGATGGACAATAGTGATGCGACATATCATCCAGTGACTCAAGGGAACATTATCTGTAATTTTAAGTTGAAGTGCTTTGTTCTGAAGCATATCCAATGACTTCACAGATATAGTCCCTGCCAGTACCTGATTGGTGATGTATACTCCTTGAGAAGCCGGATATTCCTTGTACATGATGGTACATGTATTATGACTGAGTCCAAAATGTAGAGACGCAGCTTCTGCAATACTGAGATGTGCGTAGTCCAGGACAGTATTTTGATTATGTTAACAGCGAGTCTGATCACATGATACTCTCCCCTGACTTTGAATATTATACACTGTATATACAGTATTCTAACAAGTTAATCATTATTTGATATTTAGTAAGTCATAATTAATTTTTTAAAGTAGTAATAGAAAGGAATTACTCATTGCTGAAGTAAAGCCGATATGCAATATTCTACAACAAGCTTACATTATCGTAATGAATAAAAAAACAGAGCTCCGTCTTATAAAGAGTTGTGATAGATTCGAATCGATCGCAACTTAAAATCAATCGCAACTGTACTTTAGAGATAGGAGTTGCGATTGATTTCAAGTTGTGATCGATTCGAATCAACCGCAACTCTTTATAAGACGGGGTCCAGGATTAATGATGAACGAAATGAAGGGTCTTCATCATTCCCAAGTGGAAAATTGGGTAAAAAAACACTATTCCATTTTTTTGTTCCTTTTGCTCCCCTTTGACGGTATAGTATTCAAATTTGCTTTGTAAGTCGTAACTATAGTTGTAACAGAGAGAGGGAAAATACTTCGTTTTAAATCTAATTTACAGTATTCAAACAAGCAACTTTGTAATAAGGGGGAAATCTTGTGAATCTCATACTGTAAAACGGAACGAATAGGAACAAAAAATGGAATACCGTTGTTTTTTCTATTTAAAAAAAAAAGGAAAAAAGATGTATGCATCCTCTTTTCATTTTTGGACTCCTGATAAACAAAAGAAATGAAAAGTTTTCTTCATTCCTAGTTGAAAAAAAAAAAATCCGGTTTCTGCTTTTCCAATTTTTGTTCCTATTCACCCCATTCAGTATTCAAACAAGCAAATTTAACTGAATAAAACTTACAAATAGAAACAGAAAAGGGAAATCCAAATCGTAGTGAATTTGATATATCTTTAAAAGGGGTTGAGAAAAAAATATTGGAACATCGTTTTTTTTTTAATGAAAAAACCCCCCAGGATTATTGAAGAGCCTTTTCAACAATTTCATGAATGTAAATCTGATGTACCGTAAAAAGGGGTGACAATGAAAAAAAATGGAACATCGTTCCCACCCGCCTGCCGCCCCCCCCCCAAAAAAAAAATCCCTTTCCATTTTTCAATTGATGATCACTAAAATAAATGGAAATGGTCTGCTTGATTTCTGTAAGCAAAATTATGTCGAATTTTCATTCGAATTTTTCCATATATCCCGATTGTTCATATTCACCCCGTCCTGTTAAGTACACCATTCACACAAGCAAATCTAGATTTGAAATATGAAGAGGGGGATATAAATGTTGGTTTGAATCTCATATCAAGTATTGTACCAACTAAATCTAGATAAAAATATCTTAATCACACAAAGAACGGAAAATGAGAAGGGACCCAGAGCGAAATGCTTTAAAATATATTCAAGAAATAAATAATCTTGAAATGCAAAAACCAACATCTTAAAAATCACACTATGTACATGTATATTCATGATATCTCTGGCAGTCATGGAATCCCAAGAGACCCTATGCTAAGTAAAAAAAAAATAAACAAATAAAAAAAATAAATCCCTACACCTGACTGGGCGTGCCGTTCACCTACAGTTTAAGGGACATGGCCCCGTAAGCTCATCATTCACAGGTCACCATCTCCCAGCCAGGCAGCACCTACACTATACACTCAATGCCATGACCACCATAAAAAATATATATGAACATAATTCCATAAAAGTCTGAACATATATGTTTAAAAAATGTAACACAATTATTGTTGCCTTATAGACAAAAATAAACATAAATCATCCTTTCTATATGCACACTAATTCACACCAAAAAAAAAAAAGAAAAAAAAAGATGTTGTGAATCTGATTAAAACAAGGTGAATAGGAACATCACAATGAATAGGAACATATTTTTTCACAAAAACAGAAAACCCCGGGAATAATGCAGACCCTTCTCATTTGTTCTTTATTCATCATGAATACAACAAATGATTATGTTAAGAAAGAGTCTCTAATTTTTGTTCCTATTCACCCCAAATCTAGATTTGTTAAGTCATATAAGAAAAATTATTACCGATGGAGTGAGAAAGAATACTTTTTGCTTGGAATCTGATATACATTATTCAAACAAGCAAATCTGTATATAATAAATATAACTAAGAAATGAAAACAGAAAAATAGGGAATTAAAGATTGTTGCGAATCTGATATAGCAAAAAATGGGGTGAACAGGAACTTCGGGGAATAGGAACGAAAAGTAGGACATCGTTTTTACCCCCCCCCCCCCCCCCACCCAACAAAAAGAATTATAAAAGACCTTTTTTCTTTAATTTCTGTACTGATGGGTGCAAAATTATGTCACATAAAAACTTTCCAACTTGTTCATATTCACCGTAATTGTTTCTATTCAACCTATTTTACGAAATTGCTTTCAAACAAAGAAATCCAGATTTGAAATATTATACACACATTATTCAAATAAACAAAAATAAGAATATTTTTGCTGTGAATCTGATGTACCATATTCAAAAAAAGTAAATCTGATTTCGTATGTCTTACTTTAAAGATAATGAAATCAGATTTTCCTCTTTGAAAGTGGTACATCGGAGAGTCAGAGCGAAATATCCACTTTTGTATCATATATATAGTATATAAGCAAGTAAATATACCGTACATAAATAGATTTCGTTACAAAAAAAGTTTTTAGGAAAAAAATTCCCAGGAATAATGCAAACACTTTTCATTTTGAATTGATGCCAAATAAAAAGAATGAAAAGGGTCTTTACCATTCCTGTGTGAGAAATTTTCCAAAGTTTGTTCCTATCCATCCTATTTCACGGTACAATATTCAAACAAGCAAATTCAGATTAAATATAAATATGAATAAAAAAGCGGGGAATAATATTTCCTGCTTTGAATCTATATACAGTATTCAAACCAGAAAATCTTATTCTGATAAAAGTCAGATTATACAGAGTACCAAAGATAGAGGGGGAATCCTCTACAGAATTCACCCTGCCGGAAAGAACACAGTGTCCCACAGTGTGTTCACAGTGTGTTCACAGTGTGTTCACATAGTCGACTCTGTGAAGATGTAATTTACAATATCAAAACGCTCGAATTAAACAGTGTGAAGATGATTTCACACTGTGGACACCTCCACAGTGTGGTTTACCACAGAGTGTTCACATAGTGATATTCGATTTCACAGTGTGAATTTACTTGCTCATGTGAAGCTGTGATTCACAATGTGAAAACACGCGAATTTAACAGTGTGAAGATGATTTCACACTGTGAACACACTGTGGGACACTGTTCTTTCTGGCAGGGCATAAAAAAATCCATCAAAACAGTTTTTAGTTAATAAGAAAAAAAAAAAAACCCTGATTAGTTAAAGGGCAATCCAACCTTTGTAATGATTTGGTTGAAAGCATAAACACCAGAGAAACAGTTTGCTGAAAATTTGAACGAAATCGGACAAGTAATCAGAAACTTGTGATTTAAAAAAAATTGTAATCATACATGTGGGAATTTCAAATTGGTCAAATTGGTATATGGTCACTGTGATGTAGCAGCAGTCAACTTTCCCATTCGCTCCAACACACAAAATGACGATAATGTCAATTTATAAAAATGTATAACTCGACAGGATGTTTTTCTCTTTGGTTGAGGACTTATAGCAACATGCTATCTATAATATATTTGGTGTACTGCCCGGAGTGTAAAGACGTGCAGGAGAAAACCGGAATTTGTGATATTTCGGTGTACGACTAATGGGAGAATTGACCGTGAATACGTCAGAATCGATTCACCTTATTGCCAATTTGAGATTCACATAGATGAAGTGATCTCATGTTTCGAACATTCATATCAAACTTTCTTATTTTTTGTCCAATTTCTTTCAAAGTTTCACCATCCTGTTTCTCAGTCTTATTTTCTCCTTTCACACAAATCAGTTTTTGTTTGTTCATTTTTTTTTTTTTTTTTTTTTTTTTTTACAAAGGTTGGATTGCCCTATAAGAGACAAAATCTTTTACTTTTCAGGAAAACCTTATAATACATTAACATACTTTGTTCCATACATGTGGAATGCTGTAATGTGCTAACATGGCAACAGCAAAGGACTTAATATGAGTTGGACTTAGGTCCTTCTTCCAATCACATACGTGACATGCCTGTTTCGTAGGCAGATATTTAAAAAAAAATATATTGCAATGGTTAGAGGAGTTAATCCCCTAAACATAGGAGTACAAGCTTGTATTTGTTCAAAGAAAACATTTTTTGTAGTTAAGAGATTTAACGATGGGAAACATAATGTAACCATTTTAACACAATAATCTGAACGGATGCATCTAATAATGGCAGTTTTCGAACTAACAACGTTGTTTAATATCAGATTCCCTATTTCAGCACACGATTACAGTTACCATAGTGATAGTTAGGAAATCAATAAATTTTCATCATGAAACTTCATAACCATCCAATGCATTATATAACACCTCCACTGGTACTCATTTACCCTCAGCTTTACCTTCTTTCACCAGTTTTCTCCCATTTTCCTTCATGAATGATTTCTTCTATAAATGTTATCCCCATTTTCAGACCCGTACACCAGAATTTCCACTATTGTGGAGTGTATGCATATGCGTGCATGCAACTTTAATACTGCGCAAGTTACATGGGATATAATACAATATTAGTGGCACAAAGGCCAAAGTTCCTGGATTATGGCCTTTCTTCCACGGAAACCACTCTGTTCATTTGAAAAGACTAAAATGTGTAGATTTTGAAACCCCTCTATTAAACATATATATGCTATATAGTAACAAAATCTTTAAACAATTAAACTCTAGGATTGAGAGGTCCTAGTCATAAACAGCAACAAAAACAAGAAAGAGAAAGAGAGAGAAAGATTTATTATTTTCACCATAAAGAAGTCAGAGAGACAAATAATGATGTCAAACTTCAAAGGAAGAGGCAGAGACAGAAAGAGAAAATAAAGTGAAAAGTAGAGAAAAGGGAATGGGACAAAACGAATAAGAAAAAGAATTAAAAAAAAAAGGGCAAATGAGAGACAGACAATGGGTGTTTAGAAAAGATAAGGAGAGAATAGATGTAAATAGATTTTTAAATAGACATATCAAACGGGTCAGAGCAAAAGAAAAACAGTGATGCGAGAAAGGGAGAGAGGCAGTTTAAGAGAAAGAAGAAGAGTTATAGAAAGAGGAAGAGTTAGAAAAAGACGGACTATCTTACAAGACAGTGGGAAAGTATGCTTACGAGTCCTACACTTTAAGATTATCAATAAAGTATAAAATATGTGATTTCAGAGCACTTTGATATGGCTGTAGATATAACACAATAGTAAAGATGTGTTTACACACATGTTCATCAATGAGAGTATAAAAATGCAAGTCCGGATTTCATATTCTTAGAGTTTGCTAAGAGGATGTCACTAGCTAGTTATGAGTATGCGAACATCCCTGCTGCAATGGAGAGAAGGGTACAGCAGCGAGTGCATTGGAATAGACTGGGAATATATATAGCTGCACATATTTTTGATTCCCTCATCTACGACTGCCGATTTACAATAAGGAAAGTCTACTTTTATATAATTATCCTCTACAAAACGGTAATGGAACAAGGATGGTGAAAAGGGGCAAGGGTCACTATTGATTTGAAGGGGGTAACCTCGCTATTCACAAGGACCACTTATTCATAAGGACCGCTATCCATAACGCGTGACTAAATGAATAGCGGTTTTGTATGAATAGCGGTCCTTCTACATAGCGAGCAAACCACAGACAAATTACCTTGCTATTCATAAGGATTTCCGTTCATAAGGACCACTATTCATAACTATTCATAACGCGTGTTAAATGAACAGCCGTTTTCTATGAATAGCGGTCCTTATGAATAGCGAGTGGACCCCATTTTGAATACGGTATACCTCATTTAAATATGCAAGTCAGAATTTGACAGCTCACGGAGAGAGAAAGAAGGGAGAAGGATTATAACGGGGTAAGAGTGAGCTTGAGGTAATCTTGATGAGAATCGGGGGGGGGGGGGTTCACAAAGAGTTAAGTTTGACTTAAAGTCGCACTTAGATATGACACATCCCCGCATTGGTCATATCATGCTCAGGGTACGCGCGCTATTGGGTAATCTACCAATGAGATTACGCGTTTAATACCGTAATTGGCACTTACGCATGACTTTAAGTCAAACTTAACTCTTTGTGAAACACCCCCTGATGTTTAGTATGTTCAAATAGGAAAATTTGTGCGTTTTAATGATCCTTACATATCAGTTGAGATACATATTGCTAAGTTAGTGGAGAAGAAAACCAGAAATAGGTCATGCAAAAGGTGTTTTTAAAGATAACATATTTGAAAACATGAATGACATTCAGAAGAAAGGATCAGAAATAACGATCAAGAACAAAGTAGAAATTATATGAATGGGACCTATAATATAACCACATGACAGGGATGAGAATCATAGATTTACATCAAGTACAGAAGAAATTAGGAGCAAGGGAATTCCAAATGAGCTGTAACGTAACATACCTATTTTCTATCTTAACATTTTATTCTATCATTCAGAATATTTTATTTCATCATTTTGCTATACTTTTGCATGTCTTTGATTCAGTGATTAGTTCAAAATACTGATCATTTGGGATTCATGTAATACATTTGCTATCATACAAAAAACTGAAAATGCAATTTTCTTGCACATGGAAGGCTAAGACATCAAGACATCGTCGGTAACAGAATAACTCAGAATTTCCTGTATTTTGTAAATCAACTTGCAACAAAACTTTTTCTCAATTTTTAGCATTACAGCTGATGAAGTTATCTACATTGTTTTTATATTATGTCCATTATGGTAATGACAGCTGTTACACAGAAATGGGATTTAAATAGTTTAGTTTTCACTATTTTGTACGAATTTTCCTACCAGAAAATAGAGAGATATTACCAAACTGTATAGAGGCTGCGGTTTGAATTCAATTTATTTCAAGGAAGAAGTGTAAATTGGTTGGCTTTTAGTTCACTTTCACAAGGAATGTGAAAACAATACTTACTGTTATCACGGAAAAGAAAGGGTTTTCTTCTTTTTTTTTTACCTTTATACACTTTGATCTGGAAACAATACATAGTTTCAAATTTTAACGTTACACATATTACACTTACTTTCTTTACTTTTTGTCATAAAGACCCCATTGCATTTTTATAATATTTTCCTGTATTACTAATCAGTCATTGTTTCCTAGTTTGTTTTCAGATATCCTGATATTAAACATGAAGGTATATTTTGTCGACAAGAGCTTTGTACACATCAGGTAATAGGCCAGTTTGTAATTGCCGTCTGCTTATGAGCTTATATAAGTCATTTCTATTTCTCGGACAATACTGGATACATCCTCATGTAGGTTATGTACTCCAATATTTCATTATTTATTCATGAAGTACATTTCATGATACACAGGAGAAAGTTGTTGTTTTTTCTAAAGGAGACCAAAACTATTCAGGAAGCATCTCCATCTCTTCAGGAATGGTTGTTCTCTAATGCAAAAGATAATTAGGACCCCTTCACGTTTGGATATTCTTTGAAAAACTGGGGTCATTTGTGACATAGGCTAATTACGAACTAGCTTTTTGGACAATTCCTGCCACATCTAGACCTTTTGAAAATATACACAACGTAAAATTTATACAACCACTATTCTGAGAGTGATGATTGCAAAATACAACATAGCTAAAATTACCCAAGATGGCAACCTCTTAACCAACTAACTTGTTAATAACTATCAAACGTACATAATTGTCACTGTTTGAAACCAAGTTTTCAGCAGTTCTTGGTTTAGTAACCAACAGGTTAAACCTTGGAGGTATAACATACCTCCATATATACTTAACACGGGTAGATATAAACACATCTGGTGAGTAGGAACATATTGTCACAAGGTAGACATTGAAATACCTGCATACTTACCATCCTTGTGTGTATGCGCGTCCCACGGTGAGTCCTGATCTGTGAGATGAATAGGTAAAAAGAATTGAGTTTTATTCGGCCTCAAAATGAAATATGATGGGGAATATACAAGAGCAAGAGACAATGAAATTATACATTGCTATTTAAAATGTAGAAATAAGATTTCTATGATCAAATTATTTCAGATTTAGAATATGAATTTATATAATTCATTTCTAAATGGGAATCGAGTGCCAATGTGTGAAATTACAATCTGATAGCATGGTTAGTTTAACACCGTTCCGCCCTATACATGTATATCATTATTAATTTTCACTTTAGAGGATACATGCAAATTGTGTTTATACCCGAACGATTTGGGTTAGGTAAAAACAATTTCGAATTGGAATAGGCCGATTGTTCATATCACCATGCAATATTCAAAGTGCTGAATTCAGACCCTACTCATTCCTTGCACACAATTTTATACGAAATTTATCATTACAAATCAAATAATTATGATTATATGGAGAATAACAATGAACAGTACTCGAGCATGGTTGAAAAAAAGTTTACCTTCTTGGAAATGTTTGACAGGCGGTCAAAGAAAGGGAATGGCCTCCGGCGTCTGGCTCCACTGACCACACCCAGTCTTTCTTGACCACGATAATGCAGCGGGCCTGGCTTGAGTGACCATGCAATACCCGTCCCGTCTTCCTCCCCACTACTCCTGTAGCAAGGCGTTTACGTCACGAGAGCCTCAGCAGTGTTCGACCAAGTATCCCCCCTCGGTCTCCCCCCCTGCTGCTTCTGCAGATTAGTCTGAAATAGAAACATATATGATTTATAGAATACATTGTAAGTATCAACTTGCCGAAAATGACCGATGAACTAATAAAAAGACTTAAACAATAAAATTTCAAACATTACTTCAGAAAAAAAAATTCAAGAGCAGCTGAAAATTTGAAAAAGGGGTCAGGTTTTATTATTTTTTTGAAAATTCATTTATTCAAATATTTCTTTTTTCATTCAAGGGGGGGGGGGGTCATTTTTTTTTCTTTTTGACCCAACGATGTGTACATGAGATATGATAGGTTTAGTTTGCTAGGTGGAATGAACATCCACCAAGAATTTTATTATCTATAGATTCACTTTATGTTCAGAAATTTACTCACTCCAGGCTACGATCACACACTGCCTCGCCTTGCGGCAATCCGGGCCGACCTCCGCAGGTTCTGGTTTGCCCGATTAGCTGCACGACGCTGTTCTCTACCTGCTTCGAGCTGAGCGGCGGCTGCAGCTGCGATCTCTCGCGCCACTAGACGGGGTGACCTCCGTCTCGGGTGAAGTCGCTCACGCTCCTCCTCCCGTCTCCGCCTCTCCTCCTGCTGCCGACGGTAAGCAGGAACGACCTCCGCACGACCGTGCTCACGGTGCAACTTGTTGACTGTAATAAAATCAAAATAATTCAAATATTATTTCTGGGACCAAATAGGGGCCCCAAATATGTTGAGGACCTTTTTCCAGTGACTATAATTTGATTTCGGGAAGCCCATCAGCCCTCCCCAGACGCCTTCAGTTAAAAAACATGAAGAAACAAAGAATTTTAAAAAAATCAACATTGATCCCCCTGGGAATATGGTTTCAGGAATTACCCAATAGCTAAAATACAAACGCCCCCCCCCCCGGAATCAGTTTTTAGCCCCCATTTTTTTCCTCTAACAGGGGGGGGGGGGGGGTTGAACCCTCCAGCCCCCTGAATCGACATTCGCGTAGAGATAGGCCCTACATCGTAATTTCACATAGGCCTATATGCTTCATAACTTAGATCTCTATTTCCAAAATATTTACAAATTATGCCAGGTAGGCCTATTGAATTTCGACTTTGCCTTTGCTGATTTGAAGTGAACTGAATGTAGCCTAGTATTTCTATCTTACAAATGAGAAGAAAAAAAATTCTTCAAATTTTAAAAATGTATGCATGGTTAGGATATGGTTGGAAAAGCATAATCTTATGACGCAATCCATCTACATACCGTGTTGCGTGCAGTAGAGCTCGTCGCCGGCGTCTCCTTCGAGCGTATGAAGGCCGCGCCGGGTACAGCGTCTGCGATCTCTAGGGGGTTCAATCTGCGCACAGCATCGAACCCCGGCTGGCTGGCTGTAACAAAGATCAATCATTATGACAAGTTAGCTATACAGGATAACAGAAGGCAGAAGACATGGTACATTTTATTTTATTTTATTACATTTAGACATTTTATTATAAGTAAAAAAAAACGAGTTTCGTCATCAATATCTTAGTTGATATATGCAATTTACAAACTGACCACCTGGCTTGATACAATTAAGGTTTTCTAAAACATAATACCCTTCACATTTCTGCATCTTACAACACATTATGTGAGTAAGTGAGGATCTTTTTTGCGTCATGTCCCCATTTGCCCTTCATTCTAAATATTTAAAAAAAAAAAGAAAAGGCCGCGGTTTATTGTGGTGCTTTTATTTTATTACATTTAGACATTTTATTATAAGTAAAAAAAAAAACGAGTTTCGTCATCAATATCTTAGTTGATATCACTTATCCAATGAACAAGGTTATAATATAACCTTGTCCTCCCAAACCAATATGGTAATGGTGAAAACACATAAGGGCAGCCCTCTACTGCTGTACTACTGCCAGCCACAGTAAACAAATGCAGATTTCCTCTCTCCACAGAGAGAGGGCAGCAGTACAGAAGGATCAATCAGTCTCAACAGAAAAATAGAATGAACACAAAATTTGATGCTTAAAATTCCACATTCCTGAATCATTGGTTTAGCTGGTCACCATGCAAACAAGAGGGACTTTCACAGACAACTTGCTGGTAAGTAATATTTTGAGTTTCACTATTTTGATCTGATATTTTGGCTGGATATATTACAGCAGGTTGCAGCTGCATAGTTTCAAGTGGGGCTGAGTGGTTCAGACACACGAGTGGTTGATATGCAATTTACAAACTGACCACCTGGCTTGATACAATTAAGGTTTTCTAAAACATAATACCCTTCACATTTCTGCATCTTACAACACATTATGTGAGTAAGTGAGGATCTTTTTTGCGTCATGTCCCCATTTGCCCTTCATTCTAAATATTTAAAAAAAAAAAAAAAGCCGCGGTTTATTGTGGTGGTTTACCGCGCTTTTTGTGAACGAGCCTGAAAACTGCAATATAGCGAGTCGGACATTTCCAGATCCACATGGTTAGTTCGAATGATTTTTCTCAAGTTTTTCTTCTTCAGAATGTCCACAAAAGTCCATAAAACTGTTGGCATTACTTCTTGATCTTTTTCTATTTGGGAAAAGGAATGAGGAGATGAAACTTCCCAGAGGCTTTTCAAAGATTTTAAGATTTCACAAAAGCTTGTTGGATTTGTTTTTACGGTGCTTGTCATTAAAAATTGAATATTTGCGCCAAAGCCTTAGATTTTTACTCCATATAATATAGAGGCTTCCATGCTAGGTAAATTATAAAAGTACTTTTTCACTTACAGTTTGTGTTGCCAGCACCGGAATGCATCCAAGGCTGGGGGTGCCTTCCGCTTGCACCGGGAACCCTCACGGGTGTACTCGGCGCAGTTCAGTCCATACTGGTTAGCCATCATTCAACAGGTGAAGTTAGAACTAACCGAAGCAACGAAGAAATTCCACGAAACGAAGCAAAAGCTAAGTAACCTCCAAATCGACGTGTCTACGACAATGTCTAGCAGAGTGAGTGGAAAGAGTTACGGTTTGCAATCTTGCACGTAACTTCGCCCCGATATTCAGAGGTTTCTGTGAATGGCCAATTAAAAAGACATCACGTGGTTGGAGCAAACGAACCAATCAAATTCGATCTTTTCAGGGCGTACACCTAAATTCCTTTCCGCATTCAAGTCAGGAATGCATTTGGGCAGTGCAAATAATGTGCCCCAGATTCCCAGCTTTGTTATGTTACTTTCTCGTTACCTTCAAATCGGTTTACAGCATTTTGAACGAGCTCAGCTCGGAAGCTAGTGGTATTATAAGAATGCTGATCAATTCACTGTTTATGAATTCAAACTAATGGATGCATACAGCGTACAGCAACCGAGCATTGGAGTTTCTTTCAAATATTGAACACTGGAAAATGCTATTCTATTAAATTCTTCTTTAGTCTGGGAGCCTGTCTCGGGGCCCATAGTCACCCCTAAAAATTGGGGCAAATTTTTTTCCTAAAGGTCCATGGACCAAATTTTGTCAGAAGAAAGAGGTATGGGTGTACATTACAAAAATATTTTAAAAATGACAAAAATTTCCATCGGGCAGGGGGTTGTAACACGCCCCTGAAAAAACACCAAAGTGCCCTAAACCAAGCTTTGCTGCCCAAAATGCTCTGGGTGTAGAGAAACGCCAATTTTTGGCATTACAACCTCATGCAATAACTCCAGTGTCTCATTCAATTCAGGTCAAATTCGTATAGTACAATGTTGAGTATCGTAATTATCTTGTGGTGCAATTTGGTGTCAAATGATCATTTCAATAATTAGTTATTAAATTGTGAAAATTGTATTTCTTTCTCAAAAGTAGTCGAATGATTTTTTTGTTGTTGTTGTCCGGATTATGTAAACACACCTATTGTCCATCTGCACCTATTTGACAAGGCATGATCATAGAATGCTTGAAAGGTATTTGTGTAATTACACATAGCCCAAATACTTAGCAAGCTCCTTTATCATGTCTTGTCAAACAGGTGCAGATGGACAATGGGTGTGTAAGTTTACATAATCCTGACAGTATCATTTGACTTCTGTTGAGAAAGCAATACAGTTTTCACAATTTAATAACTTATTATTGAATTGATCATTTGACACCAAATTGCACCCAAGAAAGTTACAATAATAAAAATTGTACTATGTAATTAGATGTGAATTGAAGGAGACACTTTTAAGTTGCCAAGAAGGGTTTTCTCTATACATCAAGACCACTTTGGGCAGCAAAGCTTGGTTTACTGAGGGGTACTTTTGTGTTTTTTTCAGGGGCGTATTACACCCCCTTCCCGATGGAAATTTTGGTCAGTTTTATATTTCAGTAATGTACACCCATACAGGCGTGTCGATCTGTGTTCATGATTGGGGGATGACCGAGCGGGTGGAGGATGTGGAGAGGGTATCCCCTCTCACACCAGGGACTTTTTCAAAAATCTGTCTGTAATACTTGCATTTTAGAACATCCCCAAATGTTTTTCTGAATTTTCTTCGATGGTATTTCAAAATCAGACATAATGAGTTTGGATAATTATTAGTATAATTCTTGTTTATTTTATCCACAAATATTGGTGGGGGCGGGGCGGGGTGATAATACAGGCCATACCACCATCTCATTTTTTTTTTTTTTTTTTTTTTGGGGGGGGGAATATATACCCCCATTCTCCGGGGATCGACACCCATGCACCAATACCTCTCCATTCTGACAAAATTTGGTCTATGGGCCTTTAGGGGAAAAATTTGCCCCAATTTTTAAGAGCCGTCTGACAACCTATCCTGACGGAAAATTTTTGTCAGTTTTTGTGTTTTGGTAATATATAGTCATACACCTTTCTTCTGACAAAGTTCGGCGCATATGGTAGATGGGTTGAAATCGACCCGACTTGGGGCCCTGGGGGGGGGGGGGTGCAACTGGTAATGAAAACTGGTGTCCATGTTATTGTTAACACATCAACTGGTCGCTTGATGTGTCAGAGACCAGTTAGCTAGGAACTAGTTAAATGTAACTGGTTCCAGTTGAATTAACTGGAACAAGTTAGAATTTCCAAAAAAGGTTATCAGTTCTAAAAAGTTCCAAAAAGGGAGGCACAATGTATACTTTTCTTTCAAAAGGGGGGCACAGGCCCGAACGCCCCTTCTAGGTTGTATTTTTATTGGCAAATAATAGGCCTATCATTAAAAAAAATATATTAAAAAAAAACCTGCAAGAAAGACTCGCAGTAAATTACAAGAACTCATTATTCTGATAAAAGGGAATAGCAAGCAGGGATTCAACATAGAAAGTATAACTCAAAATATTCTTATATTCATTAAAATCAAGCAGACACTGGACATTCAGAAACTTTCAGTATCACAGCATTTGAAAACTTAGATATTCATACAATATTGAAAGTCTGACATGTGCGTAATCTGCGGATCGAGAGCCAAATTTTGTGTAAAGGATTGTTATCTTGCACTTGAACCGTCTTATTATACGATAATGCCATCACTGCCATCTCGTTTTCTGAAGCAATTCCCCCTTTTAATAAAGGTGGAGTGGCAAACATTATGTGTGTGTGTGTGTGTGTGTGGGCGTATGTGTGTGTGTGGGCGTATGTGTGTGTGTGATTTTGAGGACACTATACCTTAAAGGGGGTACCCAATGCTGAAACAATGTTAGTTCATTTAAAAGATCATGATTTTATTAGAAGAAAATCATCTGCCTTAAATTTTTTTTAAAATTCGTGTTGCCAGAAAATCCCCGAAATATGGTAAGATTTCAGGATATTTTGGCCCCTCAGCTGTGTCCCAATTTCAGCTAGGTAACCACAATGACGTCAAAGTGGTTACCTTGTCGCGCAATTATAGCAAAATGCGCGCAAGGTGTAATGCATTTTGTACAGTCTAGCGCGCAACACATCTGCAATACGCGAACCTGGGTAACCACTTTGACGTCATTGTGGTTACCTAGCTGAAATTGGGACACAGCTGAGGGGCCAAAATATCCTGAAATCTTACCATATTTCGGGGATTTTCTGGCAACACGAATTTTTAAAAAACTTAAGGCAGATGATTTTCTGCTAATAAAATCATGATCTTTTAAATGAACTAACATTGTTTCAGCATTGGGTACCCCCTTTAAAGTGATTGATTAACTTTGTGAAAAATTGTAAAATCAGCTCAAATGCCAGTGAATTGTGTGCAGTCCTCTAACTACATATATAATTAAGGATATGTGAAAGTATGAGAGAAAATGGAACCCGTTTATTATCCTAAAAAAGAGAAAATCGCGATCAATCGCTAGCGCAAGTCGCTCGGCTTCTTCGCTGCGCTGCAGTCACAAAAACCCATCCAGGCACCAGCGCTTGGCGATTTCAGAGCGGGTTTCCAGCCCGTACGGTATTCTGTGATAGAGCGAGGTATGCCAACCGTAAGAGTTCTTTAGGGTTCGGTGGTACTCTATCCTGACATCAATGTTCAATCGTAAATATCTTGATATATAAACGACCGATCAGCTTATAAAACTCAGGCGATTCCTGTCTGAGCTAAAGGTTTGCAATTATGATTACAGCATTAGCTGGAACAGTGATTTTTTTTTTTCAATCCTGGGCAAAGTTAATCAATGCCTTTAAGTGTTCACAAATTGTTGCCAAATACCTAGGACTGACAGCATAAAGACATAATGCATGGAAATTTTATTAAAAAATCCAGTTCATCAATCAATCTGACATTCACTTAATTTCAATCAGTCATTCAGTCTAGCAATCATTCATTCATTTAGTCAATCAATCAATCAATCATTAAGTAACTAATCAAACTGTCAATTAACCGATACAATCTGTTGAAAGCCAGAATGGTGTTAACTCCGTGTAGAATAGGAGTAAAAGCCATTCGGGCTCTCAGCAGATCATACAATCATTAAAACAATCAAACAACCACTCAACCATTCAATCAATCTCACCCTCATTCATCATTAAATCAGTCAATCAATCAAACAATCACTCTATCAATAAATCAGTCAATCAATCATTCATTCTATCAACAAATCAGTCAATTAGTCTTTTAGTCATCTAATCAATCAGTCATTCAATTGACCAAACAATCAAACACTTGATCAACTAACTGTATTTTACCAATTCAACCAGTACAATGGGACTCCCTTAAAACAATCTCCATGGGACCAAAAAAAATTCCTTGTTATATTGAAACCTTAAACATCAGGGGTAAAAATCAATAAAATAAAAAGGAGGCCAGCAAAATCTATTTTGTTATAACAAGAGCATGACATATTGAAGTTCCAGTGTTTGGTGAAGTGCTCCCTCAATCAATTAGCCACTTCCATGTGCACATGACTAATTTGCCATCACAGTTCTTACACAGCAACAATAAAGGTAATTGGCTTCTAGTTAGCATTTATCCTTAAGGGCAGGGTCAGACCTCATCGATAACCATAACAAGATATTGTTTAAAGGGAAAGTCTACCCTGATATTAAGTTTGTTTGAAAAGAAGCGGAAAAATTAAAGAAACAGATTAATGAAAGTCTGAACAAAAATCCAATAGGAAATAACATAGTTATATATTTTTGAAGTTGTAATCAACCAAACACAAATTGGCAAATCTGTGACTCTACCATTTGCTCGGTACACAAAAATTCATAAATTGTCATTTTCTTTGTTTTTGATGAGGGAATAGATTTGTATCATACAGTTTTTGTGTAAAAGCATAAGTGAAATGATTATATCTATGGTGCATGTATGATGAAATATTTTCTTTTAGAGAAAATGGAAAATTATGATTTTTTTTTTCAGTACAGGGAAAATGGGAGAGGAGCTCGCAAGGTACGTCACGGAGTTGCCAAGTTGTGTAATACACGGGCATGCTCACACATACACACATAATAGGGCGTACCTGTAATTGAAATCTTGTTATCTTTATCAGTGAGGGCTGACCAGCCCTTGACATTCGACCCTAAAGTTGAACTATTGTTAGGAGAGATGGCCCATCATTCACAGCATACAATCGCAATCAAATGTTTTTTTAAATGACACAACAAACTACATCACTGCAAATTCTTCATTTTGTAATATAAAGGCAAAGGAATATTATATTCATTAAATCATATTACAGTACATATACCATTGGCACTCTCTCATAACATAGCCGAGAGTAAGTTTTCAATTAAAATCATTAAAGCTTATGTCATCAAGTACATTCAACTAATATCTAATTTTCCATAAGTCATAGCAATTTGCATAATTTCACATCGACTGTCAAATTTTGCAGACCATGTATAAAGATCATGTATTGTTACTACTCAGTTTGTGTATCATGTCTAATGTACACTTTGTCTTTTGAAAAAGATGTGAAATAAATTTGAATCTTGAATTTGAATCTTGAACAAAGCACAAAGACTATTCAAAGCTGTTCCGCATAGGAATAAGTTTCACATCTCATTAAAAAAAACTAAAAAAACTTAGTACATTTTTTTCCCCAGACAGCACCATGACCATGACATACATGTGAGAACAAAATATCACTAAACGTGCCTTTTTCTGATGGAGCAAATTCATGATTAGGTGTTGTACTTCAGGTAAAATATGCAGTCCTTCAATGTCTCTAAGACAAAATTATGATGTAGCTGGACTGAACCATTCGTAATCATAATCTTAAGTCAATAAGAGCATTAAACATGGGCACTTCTCGTCACAAGTTCAATACATGAAAGAACAAACTCTGAGCACACAATGTGAATGCATAAAATCATTATTTGCAAAACTGTTGGATGCTTTAAATTGTGTATCCAGTTGATTGTGTCCAATGATAAATGCCAATCTCAATTAACACAGGAACTGCGAATGATTTAATCCCACTGCATTTTATTTTTCCTGGAGCCAAGGAAAGACTGAAAACTTTGTCTGAATTGTAAAGCCACGTCACACCTTTCACTTGACCATGACTTATTTCTAAAGGAATTGCAATAGGATTACATATGAATTATTTTAAATGCAAATTCTTCCCAACTGCAGTATTCATACTTGTGGTAATATTATTGCGATTGCTTTAAAAAATCTAGCAGTAGTTACTTTTATATCGTAAGATGTGCAGAAGCCTTTACATAGGAAGCATGAATTGCACAGGAAACATAGAATTGCTCAGAGCAAGTGAACATAACAAATAATGCATCATAGAAAAGTTGGAAAGATAACATCATTACACAAACATTCTAAGTTTTATGAGTCACTTCCTGACTTTCAAAGATCATACATAAAGATACATTGCAAAACCATGATATAATCAAGAATAAATCCCTTTCATTTTCTACAATAATGAAGGATAATGTATTGTTTTGAAGATAGTAAAAATGAAGTTCTTTGCTTTAGTTTGTGAAATTTGTATTTCTCCTACATTGTAACTTCAAACAATCTTCATATTTCAAATTTTTTTTGCTTTAAATGATTTCATCTTAAAAATATAATTCCACAGGTTGTAAAATAAAGCATGCTGCATCAGTTTTCCCTTAACACAAAAAAGATGTAATAGAAATAGATATATCTATTAAGATAAAATGGTGAATTTCATTGGTGAGGTTTTTACTTTGACTTTCAGTCCTCTTGTATCATCAAATTATAACAATCTGCATTTGTTATGTTTGTGCTTGTACTCTTATCCCCAAATTAATAACACACCTCATAATGCTGTAGTATAATAGTGACTTTTTCTTTTGATTTGCTCAATCACCAGAGTTATTCTTAATTATCTAAACCAATCCAATTTCTGATAACTTTTCATTTAATTTCTTTTATATATCACCGCACAAAGAAGTTTAGGTTGCATAGAAATTTGAAGCAAGACTAATTTCCTATTAGAAGTGCTTTAGGCCAACCCTGTTTTTCTACTATTTTAATTTTTTCTCCATCCTTAACTGATGCTCTGTTTCAGGTAGGGATTCTTGTTCCAATGTAATGGAGTTTGAATGAAACCAATTTCCTATCCATGTAACGCTGCAGCTTAAAACAGGCTAGTCAACGTAATTCCACGGGATATCAGCCGTCATCTGACAGTCTCACATCCAGACTTTCATTCTAACATCCAATGGTTTCATCACGGTAACGTTTTCTCAAGAGTGACGAATCAAACAGCCTCGCTGTACATCTGGACTTTCAGGTAGTCCAACAGTCATCCTGAGGAGCTTAGGTTCTCTCTTCAAGTTCCTTGAGACAGCTTCTATCTTCCAACGTCTTGAGATGCATTCTGGCAAAAGTCTGTTCCTCAAAATACTATCCGAAGATCCCCTAATCCTTTTATCACCCAGCTAAAAAAGCTTTGAACCTTCCAAAAACATCACCCTTCCTTGTAAGTTTTGTTTTCGTAGCAAGTTCTTTTCCCTGTTTCTAATGGTCACTACAAAATACATTTGTTTTCAAGGACCTATAATAGTGATATTAACTTTCAAACAATTGTTATTTGGTGTATGTATGTTTATATACTATTGGTTGTACATAATGACTAAAACACCATTATAATATGAGTTGTGTTTGATAAAGATATTTGACTTCTTTGAGTAATGCACAAGAGAACTTATGCTCAAATGCACAGGTCCATTAAAAACCATGTCAACAGTGAAATATCAGTTTCGTTTCTTAAAATGACATCTGGCTTATAAATCAAAATCCAATATTACTAGATTGAAATCAAATAGCACTATCTAGTAAGGTTTAAAAATGCACAATTTGTCATTTTTTGCAGTGTTCTGAAAATGTGTACATTTCACAGACAAATATAGCATACATGTATGACACAAAATATTGTCAAGGTTTGCCTGACCTGGCAACAACTATATCTGCATGCATAATACAGCTCATCAAATGTAATCATATCACTTTAAGTAGCAAGTGACTGGTCAGTTAAGTTACTTAGGATTATTTTAAAACGGTAAAACCAGAAACTTATTCAAGCATGAAACTTATGCAATTTTCCAAACTTCATGAAAAGTTTCATGTCATGGCCCAAAATGATTAAATTTAAAAAATGGAGTCATATAAGTTATTTGTGAAAATTTGCAAAAAAATTTGAGCATGAAGGTTCTGATTTTATAGGACATCTACTAGGTGCTAAAAAAGAAAACAGAGGACATTTTTAATCGGTTATAACTCAAAAGTTATAAATCATATCAGACTGAGGTTTTTACATTGGAAAGTTGAACCATGTAGAATTTAATGGGAGCAAGTTTCATGACATTTCTTTTAATACTTTTCTTAAAATATTGCTCTGAATATATAATTAGATTTTCCACTTTTTGAAAAATCAAGACCACAAAATTTGTGTGTGTCAGTAATTAATTCAGAATACAAAAATTCCCATTGTGCATTGCAGCTGATATTCCAGAATACTTTTTTACCCCCGAGTCATGAATCATTAATGACACTGGACAGCAAAAGATTGCAGAAAAGACTGTCACAGCTGTAACACACAATGGCATTGTCGTGTTCTGAATTAATTATTGATAACACACAGATCTTGTGGCCTTGATTTTTGAAAATGTGAAAAATTCAATTACATGTAAATATTCAGGGCAATATTTTAAGAAAAGTATTCACAGAAATATGAAACTTGCTCCCAATAAATTTTACATTCTTAAAATTTACAATGTAAAAAACTTCAGACTGATACGAGGTATAATTTTTGAGTCATTAACGAACAAAAGTGACCACTGTTTTGGGGTTTTTTTTTAACACCTAGTACATGACAAAAGTATGGTCCATGCCACAAGTGCATGTCCACTCAAGAGGAATTTTGTTTTTGTTTTTGTGGAGAGCCACAAGGCTGTTAACTGTTTGTTCAAAGGATACGAGGTAATGCCCTTTTAATACTCAAAGCAGACGACTTGTGCATTGGCACAGCAGACAGACAGCTGTACATGTATATCTGTCCTGATCTTTTCTTACAATGAAAAGAAAATGTTATCAAGGTAATCAGCATTTTTAGGACATGTATGTCAGTAGATACAATAGAGGTGTGGAAAACGGAGAGTAAAATAATAAAAGATTTCAAAAAGGTGAAACGGTTTGAGGCACACATAACTCTACAAAGCCCAAAACAGCTATACTAAAAGAAAAGAAGAAACTACGAGTTGCAGTAGGGAGAAAAGGAAGCTACGGTATATGGTAGAGGAAATGAGACAAAAGAAAATGAATTCTACATGAGACAGACACTACAAAGAAAAACAAATTGGGGGCATCTTGTTCATTTGCATAAAAGGTCATTCAATTTCTACGCTTAAAAATCATGAATGGCATAAGAGTTACATTCAGTAAAGAATGTCTAAAAATCTTGGTTGTGTCAAACTGAGAGCACATCATTTCTAAAGACATCTGTAATATCATCATAACTTTTATAGAAGATATATACTTTTGACGAAAATATTGAGGCATAAGATAAAGAATAAATAGTTTTACTAACAATTTACAAACAAGAGCATAAAACAAGGAAGCCTTGTTAACTAAAAACTAATGTTTCATTCTGAGAGAAACAACTCATTTTAGCTTCAATGAGAAAGGGATGTACTTTGTTGGTTTTAAAGTAAATGATCAAGATGCGAGCTCAAAGGATTCATTTGTGCAACACTCATACTTACACTACCAAATATATCCGGCTGATGATTGGTCGCTTACAGAGTTCCTTTTGTCCAATCACAAACGAGCATCAGCAGACTACGTAGCAAGAGGCAGGAATAGCAAATTAAGCATTCAGTGGCATGTCCCTGTTGGCCGTGTGTCATGGAGTTCGCCTGTAGAGTACTTGGCACTCAGACGCTGCAAACAAAGGAGGGAAAAGAATTCAAGTGTTAACAGATGGTCTTGAAAGGTTTTATCGACTATATACATTAGAACTTCCTATATTCATGTTGTCAGTGTTTTCTGTCGTTCGTTTGTTGGGTTTGTGACGACGACGACTCAAAAAGTCATGTGATACAATGAACTAATATCGTATTGAATGGTTTAATTCCCATTTTTTTAAAGCATAATCAAATATTTGCTTTCAAAGGATATTCCACAGGGAAAAACGACAACCCTGCATTCACTGAAACTTAAAAGAACTCCATACTTTATCCACTGCCTTGCATATATGAATACACATTACATTAATGAGGCAGATGCACAAAGCTGTGAGTTCTAATTACAAGTTTTCTGCACAGTCATCCACCTACATGTAGCTATAAACCCTTTTATACTTCTTAGTATGGAAAAGAGTAAATAATTGTGATGCAAATTTAGTAGATTTTTGAACACAGGAAATAGGGCAATACAACTGAAATGTTATTACTGCAACACAGCAGAAAATACAATATACTGCAACACAGTAGACAAAGTTAAAGGGCAATCCAATCTTGGTAATAAGATGATTTGTGTGAAAGCAGAAAAATATGAAAAACTGGATGGTGAAAGTTTGAAAGAAATCGGACAAGGAATAAGAAAGTTATAGATGTTTGAAAAATGAGATCACTACATCTATGCAAATCTCAAATTGGCAATTTGGTGATTCAATTGTGACATGTTTGTGGGCAACTCTCCCATTTGTCGTACACAAAAATATCATTAATTTGTGGTTTTCTTCAAGGCGCTTTTACCCTCGGGGCAGTACTCAAAATTGCAGGTAGCATATTGTTATAGGTCCTCATGAAAGAAAGAGATCCTACTGAGTAATACATTTTGAAAAAAGTGACATTTTAGTCATTTTGTGTGTTGGAGTGAATGGGGGAGTTGTCCACATCTACATCACAGTGACATTACCTATTCGACCAATTTGAAATTCCCATATGTATAGTGATTACAAATTTCAAAAATTCATAACTTTCTTATTGCTTGTCCGATTTCGTTCAAACTTTCACCAATCTGCTTCTTTGATTTTTCCTCTTCCTTTCAAAGCAACTTGCTATTAATGTTGGATTTCCCTTTAAACAAGTACTTACATTTTATCCCTGTGTCATTCATTTACCTGTAGGGTCAGGTTACAGGAGCTCCAAGAAGGATATCAGACTGTTGAAAACCAATCTCTTGACAGCGCTGAAGCAGGTCCCGGAGTTTCGTCTCATCGTCGGTGTCGTGAGCAATCACGAAGGCAATGTACTGCTCATATTAGAAAAAGGAGGGCAGGGAACGGAAAGCATAGCCCTAAAATATGATGGTCTGGGGAATCTGTATATATAGTGTGGTATCTTTGGCTAGATATGTTAATTGTATGGACTATGGAGGTATATATATTAGTTTGTGGGTGGTTACAAATGAATGCACTCAAGTTATGTAATGGATCATTCTTGACTTTAAAGAAAAATTGTGAGTTTGTTCCTACATGTACCAATCTGAACGGAGAGTCATCACTTTATTTCATTACAATTACAGCATCCTTATATTTACAAAAAAAATTTCAACTGAAAACTACTTGTGTCATTAATATTATCATTCTTTATGGCATAAAATTGTGTGTAACATCGCACACAGGTAATATGTTACTTTTCACAACCTAACACTTATTATTTTGTATGTTATACTTGAATTTGGTTCATTGTCATTATTTCAACTTTCACGAAAATGAAACAAAAACTGCACAGCACGTTTATAAAACAATATCTTGAATATTAAACAAATTTACAAATGTTGAAATATACAATAATTCTAAGCTTTTAGTTCTTAGAATTTAAATGCTCTCAAACTGAGCTGTTGGATATCAAAAGAAAAAGGAATAATATTTATATTACGTCTTTCCATAGTGACGATACGGTGTGATGGTACAAGACTGCTTGCTCATATAGGGAGTGTACCTTCATTACAGTGAGATTAGACACACAAACAATAGGAAAATACATGAAGAATGATAAATGAAGAATATGGAAAGGAAAAGGAAGAGAAGAGAAGAGAAGAGAAGAGATGAGAAGTGAAGAGAAGATAAAATAAAATAAAATAAAATGAAAAGATAAGAACAGAAAAGAACAGAAAAGAATAGAAAAGAAAAGAAAAGAAAAGAAAAGAAAAGAAAAGAAAAGAAAAGAAAAGAAAAGAAAAGAAAAGAAAAGAAAAGAAAAGAAAAGAAAAGAAAAGAAAAGAAAAGAAAAGAAGAAAATGAATGTAAAAGGAATATAGTTCACAATGAAAGAAAGAAAAAAAACCATTAAAGAGAGAGTAGTACAAAAAAACAAGAATATAGATAAAGCATCGAATAAAGGGGGCAGGAGAAAATCATAAGGAGGGGGCACAAATGGGGAGGAGAAATTGAAGGGAAAAAAAAATCATGAATAAAGAAAATAGAGATGAGAAGAAAAAAAACATGCAATATCATGGCATGTGAGGTGAACAATAGGAGAACATGGGATAGGATATCATACATAAAAAAATTTTTAAAAAAGAAGATAATTATCGTGGTTGGAAGTGTCAGAGGGCAGAATGAAAAGGGTGAAATTGAGATGTGGGGGGGGGGGGGAGAGAAAAAGAGAAAATAAATGCGTCAGCAGAAGTCCTGGATTACTGCTTATCTATATGCTACTACTAAACCATATTGAGAAGTATGTATCAATTTGGGGATATAAGGCTGCCACAATAAATTTTTAACCGTTTCCATATCAATGTAAAAAAAGACAGTCACAGATTAAATGAAATACTTAGTCGAGGTTTCAAAAACAGACTCATTCATTTACTGATTCACCAATCATATATTCTCCTTTTTAAAAATGTATTCAAGAGATACATGTAGATGGTTGGCAGGCCATTTTTATCAATTATGTAGATTAAATTTCAGGATCCTGTAAAGGATTAGGAAGACATTGTATGACAAATTAATAGCATTATGTCACGAAAATATCTTTCCAAGTTCAAAACTTCAACAAAATAAGTTCTAAACTGATGTTGAGTAATGATGACATTAAACAAAAGGATTTCTTTTGAAGTGCTACTTGAATTCACATACATATTCACATTTTTTTTTTTTTTTTGACACCCAATCAGATTACATTCTAGTCCCACTTGTGCATATCTGCGTTCGTTTTTTCACACATGATTTCAAGCAAGGAGACGTCAATGTGCTTATTCAATCTGAAAAAAAAAAAAAATTATAAGCCCTCAAGAATACTTTTGATACACTGAAGGTGGTCCTGAAGACAGATTTGACTGCACATTTATTATGTGAATTGTCATGCTCAAGATCTATAGTGATTTTCACTTAACTTGTATCGACTTCTTAAGAGCATTTTTGCCCTTTGTATCCCTCACCTCTTTCAACCGCTGACTTTGAAGGGCCAATGAAATCACTCTGAAATGAACAATGCAGGGGGCCTACCAATTAACAACTATCTAAAACTTGGAATATACTTTGAGAAATCAACGTAACAGCATTAAAGGCTACATAGCGAAGAACTGTAACTCCCGTGAGAATTACGATATTTAAAGTCACAAAATAAAAGGAGACTTACCTTCAATGTCTTGAAGTCTAATTCTCCTAATATGCTTTACAAGAACTTTTTGAGATAGATAAGGATTTATATTTGGTACAAATAGTCTCTAAGTGGTAACAAATATCCCAAACCATAGAGTGTGAATCACTTCATTTCTACATCTTTTGATAGAGTACACGAGATAATCTAATTATGCCCTGAAAATATGTCCTATAAGCTATCAACTGCTGCCCCTCCCTTTATAAATTTCTATAAAAATGAATAACACACAAGTACATCTATGTAAAAAACCAGATGGCAGAATTACCAATGAATTATCAACGAGACTAAGATTTCATGTGCTACAATGGCCAATCATGCAGAAAAATGAAGTAAAAGAAATAAAAATCATGCAATGAATACTGTACATTTTCCAGAAGACGATGCAGTCGGGATGTCTATGCAGTGCTGAATAGGCTATCTGAAGACCAAGCTGTGAGAAACCACTGTCAACTGCATACTGGCAAGCCCTGTGTAGAAGAATAAAACATACGGTAATGTTAGATATAAAAGATGTCTAATATGTGTCGCCAATTTGGGGAGGTTCCTGTGCAGGTTTTGTACGCATACCTGTGGAGAGTTAAATAGGCTATATGAAGACTGAAGCTGAGAGAAACCTGTAAACTGATACCATGTATAAGCATAAAATGTTGTAGGATTGCAACAGATCCCTAATGCTTTGCCATTTTGTTTGGATTTATGTTAAGGATTTTATATACTCCATAAGGAATTTTGTTATATTCTCCTTAATACATGTAAATGCTGCTCAGTTCTTACACATCATATGAGTAAAATAGTGTAAAACCCACTGACCAGTTACCATGATAAATTTAAAGGGTACCAATCACCAAAAATAATTTTGCTCTGTATGTTAGAGGTTGCATGTCATTATACTATATTCAAAATATGGGCTTCAAATATTGATTCTATAAAGACATATTGCAATTTTAATTACACTCTCTATAAGTGTAAAAGCGACTCGTGAGTAGACTACTCGACGCGCCGTACGCGCGCTCGCCAAGGTAAAGGCCCGCGCGGAACCAAACTCTGAGTTCGGTTCCGCGCGAGCATTTTCATATTATCCTTTATTTCCTTCATACTCATTAACTGTTGACCTATAGAATACCAGACAACGTTCTTTGAGGTTGATTTTATACTTTCTATCTGTACACAAATCATTTTTTCAGGTGATTGGTACACTTTAAAATGAAGCCCACCGCACTCGATGCGATCAACTACGATCTGATTTTGGAAATAAATCGCAATAGCTTTAAATATAGGCATTTTAACAAGTGAAAGCTACCTGAATCAGGTTCTGAACAATAATATGAATACTCAACATAGGAATTTTGTGCGATGGCAACCTTATATCCGGAATAAGGGCCAAATCAGTTTCAAATCGTAGACAATCGCAGGACTGCTCTAACGTCACTATGATTCAAAGCCGATTTGGCCCTCCCTCCGACTAGAAGACTCGCAATAGGCCGTAATTTCAATTTTACTATCTATATAATTATTCAGAACCTCAATCAAACATATTATATGTGTTTAACTGTTTATATGTAATGATATAACATTTTCTTTCAAAATTGGATCGTAGACCGATCGTATAGTGTGCAATGGGCTTAAGATGACATAAATAAATGAATGAGAAAATAAGAAGCAAATATCATACAGAATAAACTTTCGAAACAAATATTCATTTTCATAATTTGAAGTATGAGCCCCTAATTAGAAATATTGTGATGATGGATATGAACATAAAAAAAAACACTGAAACAAAGATGACATGAACTATGACTGAAAATATTATGATAATGATAGTATTGTCGGTAAATATGATAACAACGGCGATGAAGGAAACAGATATGATGATTATGGAGAACAAAAGATGCGAGTAAAATCAAGTTAAGCAAACTAACCTATACGCAAGGACAACATTATCCGGCATTTGCAACTGAAGCTTTTCATACTCCTCCATCTGCTCTCCAATGCCCACTTGCTCCATGAACATAGCAATCACTCGGTTGTGAAAGGAGAAGTCATTCCACATCTCCCCTGATCGGTGGAAGGGAAGAGGATACTGGTGGGCGTGGCAACCAGGCAGCGACGTACAAGTTTTGGGAATGGTGGAAGAGAGTCACTGGATGGTGTCTTGGTCTGGCCGGCGACGAAGCGTAAATACCTAGAAGTAGAATAGAGCACAAAGGAATGAGGAATGAATGGAAATCATAAACAATTTCTAGAATAGCATTTCCTTCTAATGGTGGCAGGTAGGCTTTGCTAATTCAGAATCAAAAGATGGAAAATTTTAGAGAATAGTATGAATATACTCAACTTTTATAAGCACAACCAAAGATCAAAACTATGCATTTTTCTTAGAATAGTATTGCATAATGACATACTTAAGCTTTTTGTCCTCACCACACTAAGTTTTCTGGTCCAACAGAAAGAATCGGTTAGAACACTGGGTGTTATTCTAAATATGAGAAAATTACTACAACCTGGTAAACCAGCTGGTAACAAAGGCTAGCATCTTGGCATCAGCAGTATCCACACAGAGTTTGTTATTTTTTACACACTTTGTTCCTTCTCGTTCCTGTTCATGTCGTTTGATTTTCGCTTTCTCTACATTCCGTGTTTCACTTTGATAAAAAAGATTAGCATAGAGCTTATTACTACAATGTGTTTCCCATACTCACTCAATCCAGATCAACTCCAAGTCCTTCCTGCCTTGCACCAACACTAGCGCACTCTCAAACGCTTCACAGGACAACCTCTCCCCCAGTGTGTAGTTGGTGAGCATGATGTAACAGAGCCACATGTAAGTCCTGCTGTCTTCTCTGAGCAGTGCAGGAGCCTCTGGGGATGAGGGTGGGGGTTTGAAGTCCAGTGGCACAGGCAACTTCAGTTGATGCCTGTGAAATAGAAACAAATGTTTTGTTTTAATGCAATAATCAACTCTCAAAATCGCAGTAAAGGTGTAGGGGGGTTGTTGATTCTGCTGCTGCACTCCTTTTCCTCCCCTGGCCTTTCAAGTGTAAAGCATACCACTCACCTGAAAAAATAAATGTGTACAGCTACCGTAGTAAGTATAAAATCAACCTCAAAGAACTTTATCTGGCATTCTATAGGTCAACACTTATTAGGAGTATGAAGGCAGTAAAGGATAACATGAAAATGCTTGCGCGGAACGGAACTCCGAGTTTTGTTCCGCATGAGCCCTTATCTTGGCGTGCGCGTACAGGTGGGTCGAGTAGTCTACTCACAAGTCACTTTTAGGCTTATAGAGAATGTAATTAACATTGCAATATCTCTTTATAGAATTAATATTTGAAGCCCATGGACTTCTACCAGACAGAGAAAGATATTTTTTGGTGATTAGTACCCTTTAAGGTCATTTTTATAGAAAAAACAAACTTGGGTGATAAAAGTTATGGTTCTCAAAAAAAAAAAAATTGTTCACTATTGTTCAAAATTGAGTAAACTGGCTTAGGACCATTCAAGTTGGGATGGTTAGAGCTGGCCAAAGCATTTTTCTAACTGAAAGTATGCAATGACTTATATATTACCCTTGTTGATACCCTTGTCAGGAGAATTTACCCTTGGCATTTTTTTCTGCACACTACCACAATGATCCTCTGCAAATCATAAAATACCCTTGTCAGGAGAATTTACCCTTGGCATTTTTTTCTGCACACTACCACAATGATCCTCTGCAAATCATAAAATAGAACGCACCTATACAACTGGAGCAAGAATTCATCGGATGAGGTCTCGCCTGAAGAAAGCTGATAGAAGTTGAGGATACACCGCCTCAGAGCTGACCTGGGATCACCAACCTGATAGAGAAGACGAAGCTGGGCCTCCAGGAAGTGTAAGCGACATGAAAACGGGAGTTGACTCCCACCCATCTCCACATGCTGAAAATCAAAAGAAGAAACAAGAAGATGGAATGATGAATTAGATGATAGCGAAGCTAAGCCTCAAGGAAGTGTAAGCGACATGAAAATGGGAGTTGACACACACCCAATCCTCACATGCTGATAACCAGAAAAAACATTAATAACAGAATGATGATAAAAAAGTTATCATTTACCTACATACATGTATATGGATTTTCTGGTCAATCACACCTATGGGCAAAGGTGGCAATGAGTGCAGATATTCACAAATGTTGATTGGAAAATATGCAAACCTATAATTAACAACAGTTACAAAATAAATTTGCCATTAAAATGTGACAGACAATCATTTAGATTTCATTCAGCATAAAGCTCAAACTTTGAGGATAAAAAAATGCTACTGCATTCGCATTGAGGCAAAGTATGAATGTTCGGCCTTCTTTTTTTTTTCAATCATAACATATGAAACCATGTAAGAAATGTTTCAGAGTTTGGAAGAAACCAAAATCAAATACAGTTATAGGAAATGATTTCTGAGTTGTGAGACTATGACAAAACCTCAATAAATGATTGCGTGCCTTCAAAAAGTGGGTATCATTTACGCAGTGGTCATTCACAAGGTGTACAAACTTACCATTAGAACATCTGCGGGTTTCATGTCTCTTCTGTGAAGTGCTTCTATACAGCGGCAGTAAAGCTCCTCTCCTTCTTTAGATGGTCTACATTGGCTCATGTCAAGCTTGCAGAGCTGATCAACCCAGTCACCACTAGATGAAAACAGAAGCAAAGAAATATGACACATGTATCAGTTGGTTTCACTCAATTAGCCTGAAAAGAGACCCATATATGTTGGAACCTGAAACAGTCTGTTGAATAAGAAAGGTTATCGTCCTCTTTAGATGGCCTACACTGGCTCATGTCAAGCTTGCAGAGCTGATCAACACACTCACCACTAGGTGAAAACAGAAGTACAGAAATAATCAGGATTGATGACATTTTGGAACTTTGAATTTCGTTTTTTACCATACTTGAAGATTTGAGAAATACAACTTTAACAGATGTCAATTTCTAACACTGACTGAATTCTTCAATTTTAACCCCAGGCCTCACACTATACCTCATCCTCACCATAAACCTAAACGAAAACATATTCCTATTCCTATATCTTGATGAAATAAAACCAGGGGGGTGTTTCATAAAGCTGTTTGAAAAGTTACGCATGACTTTACGAACGACTTGAATATGAAGTGCCAGATAAGATGCCCAAAGTTTTTCCTGATGTTTTAACAAAGTGTGACTGTATTTCCAATAACTTCAATTAAATTATTGCCAAAAATATACTTTGCATGAAAACTGTTTGTAAAAATAAGAATGTTAACCTACATCTGCACAGTTCAACTTTTAGTTGATGCAGTTAAAAATGATTGAGCATCCCATTTGGCTTGTCATATTTGAGTCATTTGTAAAGTCATGCGTAACTGTACGAACAGTTTTATGAAACACCCCCTGGAGCAACTGCATAAACATGTGAAAAATGAAAATACTACAAATCCACTAGTGTCTCATCACTGCACTCTCATCGCAGGCCCCGCCTTGTTATACAGTTAGGCGATGGAACTCAACTCTGTATCAAGTTTTCATTTTAAACAATGCTCAAACCTTCTTTGCTATATGACATTTTGTTTTTTCAACATTTCCTTTAATATACGATGATCAGACAATAACAAAATAATAAGTTTACGTATAGCTACACACTTATTTCAAGAAATGTCTTGTAGTTTTGTCTTGTCTGAATTAGGGGCTTGTCTCTCACCTGCCAAGCTGCTCTTCAATCTCAATGTTATAGAGCTCAAGCACGTTATTATCCAGCTGGTCTGAGGGGGACCTTCCCTCTGAGCAAGCCCTGGTAGCTCCCTCCCACAGGTCATCTACGTCTTGCTTGTCAAGGGCATTCCAAGGAATGGGGAACAGATCCTATATGGTTCAAGAAGAAAAGAATGATCAAATCAGGATCATCAAGGATACACATTGCTTAATGTACACAATATTAACAGGACCAAATGGCTGCTAAAATTTCTTCTAAAATAATATGTCTTGACATTTTTAAATACTAATTACAAACAAAATTATATATCAAATTAGTGTTTACACCTGTTAACAGAAAAGGGCCGGGGGGGGGGGGGGGGGGGGGGGGGATGGAATCCACCCCCCTAGACATTTCTCGCGATATGTCCGCAACGCACAAAGCAGTCGCCTCGGCGTTTCATGACTTTTTTCTTTCGAATCTCACGCATCTTTTGAGACCATGTTCGCGATGTCCGGGCATGCGGTTCCGAAGTTACTCAACATTTCGTACTTGCACGTCGACCAAAATTGCTCAAAAACGTGATTTCATGTATAATTTCAATACAAAATGTGTTTTCAGCCAAAATTTAGAAATCTATGAATATTTTTACATTTACTGATTAAAATTAATTTATTTTATGCTGTTT